>JAPYYT010000231.1:0-66866 GCA_030522565.1 Ceratosolen corneri
TCTCTCTCTTCACCCCAACCCCCCTTACCGATCCTTTAAACGAGAAATTGCCTCCCCTCCTGCACTGCGTGGCCTTTTAACAAGCATTTGTTGGGAAAAAATAACTGCATTTGTTGTCCCCTGTGCTCGCGTCAATACGAAGAAACGATGATAACTAGCTCTCGCGCGAGCTTTCGATGCGAGACTTTTAAGCGACGAAAATGGTCAGTTTGCGAGCGCGATCGCTAATGGGGGGAAAAAAAAAAAAACAAAACAAAAAAAGCGAGAGAGAGAGAGAGACGGAGGCGCAGGGGCCGAGCGGCTGATCAAAATGTCGTTAAGCCGGAACGAAATACCTAAGGGCGATCGGCGGACAAATAAATGAATGACGCCCGGACGTTTTACCAAGCCGAGAGAAAAATCGGCCGAGAGAAATCGAGAAAGCCGAGGAGAACAAGAAAGAAGGAAATAAGAAAATGGGGCCTCACCTGCTGCAAGGATATGGGCATGTCGATGCCGCGCTCACGTAAATCTTGTGTCTCGTGTCCTCGTGCGAATGCCCCGGGTCACAGCTCTCGTACCTCTCTCGCGCGTTCTCTCACTCACCTTCGAGGCACGTGCCGCGCGCGCGATCCAACTAAAGACCGCCCGAGGGTGAGACAAAGACAGAGACAAACAGACAGACAGAGCGAGCGAGTGAGAGGGGGAGAGCGAGAGAGGGAGGAAGAAAAACAGACGAGGAGCACCGGTCGTCGACGCTCTAAGAGACGTGCGCGCGCGCGAGTGCAACCGGGAGATAGAGAGAGAGAGAGAGAGTAAGTGTAAGTGAGTGAGTTAGTGAGTGAGTGAGTGAGTGAGTGAGTGAGTGAGTGAGTGAGTGAGTGAGTGAGTGAGTGAGTGAGTGAGTGAGCGAGTGAGTGAGCGAGTGAGTGAGTGAGTGAGTGAGTGAGTGAGTGAGTGAGCGAGTGAGTGAGCGAGTGAGTGAGTGAGTGAGTGCGTGAGAGTTAGTGAGAAAGAGAGAGAGAGAAAGAGAGAAAAAGAGTTTATACGGTAGCCGATATACGAGCGCTCGATGACGACGTGCCGTCTGGGGGGTATATATGTACAAGTGGTAACCCTCGCTCAGTTACCTTCACCTCCGTCGACCTGCGCGGCCCATCGGCTACTGAACTGATCTGACTGCCGTCACCGTGTCTTTCGCTCCCACGAGTCGATGCCTAATTAAAGGGTCTTCCGACGCCGACGCCGACGACGCCGCTGCCACCGCCGCCGCGCCGCCGCCGCCACCACCGCCGCCGGTTCCTTCTCCACCTCCTCTTCCTTCTCCACCTCCTCTTCCTCCTCCTCCTGCTTCACCTCCACCTCCTACGCCTCGATAATCAACTGCAGGACCTCGTGGATGCGCAACGTTGATGGTCCCGTGCAGAGTACCGATCGACTACCGGCGACGCAGCGACGTCTACCAGCAACTGCCATTTGCCAAAAGCTTCGCTGCTCGCTTTCTATCTCTCTGTTTTTGCTAGCTGCACGCGCGCGCGCCCACGTGTACGTGTTACGTATATGACTGTGTCCGTCCGGCTCTTTCCCCTTCCCCCCTCCCCCACACCCCCACCCCACCCCGCGATCCCTACCGCGCTCCCTCTCCCGCCTCTCTCGCTCTCTCACTTATCTAGTCTAATAGCTGTCCTTATCTACCCATCCATTTATCTATCTATCTACTACCAACCTGCCTACCTGCCTACCTACCTACCTACCCACCTACCTACCCACCTACCCACCTACCTACCCACCTACCTACCTACCTAATCACCTGCCCACCCGCCTACTTATCACCTAAAACCAGCCAACCAACCTACTTATCCCTCAATCCATCCATCTATACATCAGCGAAGCGCGCTCGCACTCGCTCGCTCGCACTCGCTCGTAGCGGCGCACAAATAATGCAAGTGAATTGTAAGATGGAGCGGCCGTGAAAAAGACGGCGCGCGACGCAAGACTGCGTCATGCCTCAATCTACGTGTAATCTGTAAACGTGGGTACGTACATGAGCGTATTTTATTTGAGCGGGAGGAGAGTAGGAGGAAAGTCGGGGAATCAACGTTCCCGGAAAAGCGATGATATTTTGATATTTTGAATGTCGGGCTGTCAGCGGGCAGCAGCAGCCGATCCTTGTCTCACTCCTTTCACAATTCGATCGCTCTATCACATCGTGCCGAGAGGCGGTTTCGGGATTTTTTGTTTATGCTTGTTTGGTGGAGCGGCAGTGCCGTAATTGCCGCCGCCTGCTCGTCTAACGAAGAAAAAGTCAAGAATTATCAAACGGCTTTCCTCCCCCCCCCCCTCCTGACATGTGCTGCGGTCTGCCCGACCATTTCATTAATTTTCATCCTTCGCCTCGCATAATAAGATGAGGTTGTTACAATATAAGCCACGGGCATGTAAAATATTTAAACGAGCGCTCGCGTTCGCTCTACTCGATATTTCAAGAGTCTTACTCTGTTATAAAACGAGCATTACTATGTGATCGCGATAATATATGATTTCGATATTTCCGGAATAAAGTTGTACGAGCCGCAGGCGTCGTAAAATTTCAGTAGTCGTTCTGAAAGATTATTGTGTAATAAATATCGCACTGAAATGTGACCTAAATATATCCATAATGTCGTCGCGCAATATATACGCACACGCGCGCGCACACACGCACGCGCACGCACACGCGCACACACTTGCATGTGCATCTACGTATGCATAATGTCACAAAATAATATTGCGGCTATATTTGAACAAAGTTCCATTTTGGTATCGATGCATTATGTAGCGTAACAGCACAATTAAGCTACAATTTCAAAGCAATCGCCAAATTAATATTTTAACGCCGCTCGTGTGTCGTTGTGTGTGGCACAGCATTGAGGAGGCAGTATTTTTTTTTTTTCTTTTCACGATCATTACGTAAAAAAAAAAAAATGGTCTTTTTATCGCGTTATTATTTATCACGCCGAAAAAATGAAGGCAATGTTTCGTGCTTGGAGAAGTTTTCATTAGATGTGATACTGACATAGTACGCCGAGTTTATATTACAGTTTTGATTCGCGGCAAATCCATAAAACGATACAAAGATGATGCCTGACGGTCGTTGAATCCTCAAAGATTTTAACGACTGACGGGGACAAATGAATAAAAATATCTCTAAATTGAGAGGTCGATTGGCTTGGCGGCGGCGGCGGCGTGGGTTGAGGAACGAGTGGGACATTAACGGGAAAAAATTACTCGCACGAAATGATTATCGGTAGTCTCGATTACGACCATTTTAAATCAAATCAACCTTTCATAATACACAATGCGTGTCTATCTGCATGCGACGAGATGATAAAATTGACGCATCTCAAATAATTGGACAATTAAAGAATACTTCGGGTATTTAAATATTTTTCAGTGAGCATTCTAGTTTACGTGCAATTACACTTAACCTAAAAGAGGCAATGTACCTTCGACAAAGCAAATAGGAGAAAAAAAGTCATTTCTCTCGCGGATGAAAGTAAACGGCTATTATAACGAGTGCGCGATGTAATGTAAAAGCCAGCTTATTGTAAATAATAATAAATTGCCTGAATTATCTGAAGCCTTTAGATCGTTTCTCTAAAGGATTGAAATGCCAATGTCACGCGTTACGTGCATAGAAATATCAATAATTTGTCGAGATGTAAAGTTACTCTAATCATATTTAATGTCCGCGTAGGTAAGCATGGGTGAAAATTTCCAACAAAATTTTTAAACACCAGCTCAGTCTATGTTATTAATTTCTGTTTGCATAATCTCGAAATGATAGGTGCAATAATGATAATATTCACGATTCACCCGGCATTACGTGTTATATAGAAAAAGTATTTAACTATTCTAAAACTATTTTAAGATAAGTGTATAGTATTTAATATCAAGTACTTTTATACCATATTGATGCCGAAAGTGTAGAATATGTTTAAAATATTGCACAAATACTTCTAATACTTCAATGTTATATCATATAGACATTCTTGGCATTCCTAATTTCTACGCACACATCGGCTCATTTGTTTATAGAGAATCTAATACATCGCTTCACCACTACACTTCATATTCAATAAATTTTATAAATCCAAAAGTCGAGCTTCTGATTGTCGTAATCTAGATAACAGCAATTAACATAATTTGTATGAAATTACAATGTATTAAAGCGAGGTGTTTGTAACATATAATAGGAATTTCGATATAACGTAACGCAAACAAGCCGAACAAAATAATACTTTACATTAAATTGCAATTAATTTGCATGTTTAAAATCTTCTTTTTCTTCGTTTTTTAATAGATTTGAAGGACAAACGAAAATTTTTTTTGGGCAATAATTATAATATCAAGAGCAAAAGCATTTCTTCTTCTGTTTTTTTTCTCGTTTAATTGGATTTGTAATTTATAACCTTATATTACAAAATGCACTTCGAATTGATTATTTATTATCTATTAAATATTAAGGGAAGCGACTATTAAACTATATAAACACACAAACGACAACCTATTTTATACGAATCAATTTCTTTTCTCAATATCACTACCTTCATTAATTGTTTACGTTTCAATAGATTTCTCATACTTTTAATTTAATAGTCTTCTAAGATTCCAAGTTGATCTTCGCATTTCATATAACTAGGGTGCATTTCAGCTCAATACAGGCCCTTTAATTCATAATCAATGTGCGACGCAACGCCAATCTTTTTAGCTGCAATCTGAATCGCAAAAAGATCTTGGATTCTCTCTATCTTGATCGTACTACTGTTATTGATTTTTTTTTTCGTGTTTTTTTTTTGTAACTTCAGCACCATCGTCATCAGCTTATCGCCAATTCTCTCCCTCTTCAATTTGACTTATTGATGAAAAGTACATGCTAATAATGTTAATAATGGCATTTAGCACACATTTTTATGTGTACTTTACTTTTTCGTCCATCGAGGATGGGCAGTTTAAGGCAGTCGAGCCTAATCCTTCGACTTTATCGTTACTGCCAGTTTTTCATTACATAGGGTTCCCTTTGCGCTTTAATTAAGAGTTGTCGCGCCCAAATCGATCATCCATAAACTCAACTTACCTCTCAATTCCATATAGAGAGGCACATTTTCATGACCACAACAAGAGTTTTTGGCGCTTACAAAGCCTTCGTCATTGCACATTCACTCTTTTTGTATCATTTGATCATTCGCTATAAGCAATTCTTAAACTAGCAATGTTTTTATCCCCATTCATCGGGCCCTTTTTGCAATGTCTGTAATGCCACTTCCTCGCTGTTTTTCATAAGATTATCCTGTCGCTTTCTATGTTCGACGGGAACCTTCCTCTACTCTTACTAATTCTATTCTGAATTTATTTTTACAACAACTTTCTACACTATCGATTGAGGAAATAGAATAAGTTTGGCAAACTACTTAAAACTACAGTTCCCTTCCTATCCTATGTTTATCTTTTTTCCAGCTTTTATCTTTCGTTAATTTTTATTCATCAAATTTAATATCTGCTAATGGGCTTTCTGTATTGCTTGTCAATTGTAAGCTTAGCTTGAAAGTACCTTTATAACAGTAAATAACAACGATTAAATATGTTCTTTTATTGACGATCTATAATTCGTTGCAACAAACGTGCGTGGCATTTGCTTTTTCTTTCTATGCAGCGATTGATAATCCTCATTGCAATGCAAAACCACTCTCAAATAGAGCAAAATTTATTGTCTCTTTTTATCCCTACTATATTCATCCTCGCGATTACCCACATTTTAATCTTTAAACTCAGTATCCTGTAATTATGTCTATTAAAAATAGTACCATTGTGTTTGCGAACTTTCTGTCATTCTGCTTTTTTACCGAATGATTCATCTATTATACTATTATTTCGTACTACTGGTTTTTACTGTACTTTATCGTTGTTTTTATTGTTGTTGTTGTTTTGTTCTTTTTTTTGCACTGTAATATTACTTTCTCTCGCCTATTAGAATTCTCGTCACCAAGTTGACAAATGCTACAGGCAGTCTTCATTTCAATAAAAGCGATGAATTCAATAATAATGCAGAGAATTATTTCAAGTACAGAGCTTAATACAATAACAATTCTCATCTTGTTAACGGTATAGTTATAATCCTATTGGTAGTATACGAAGAACTGGACTTTGACCTCAAGTGTTCGGTCTAGTATATCTTAAAATTTAGGTCGAAACTATAAAATATTTTTTTTCTATTTTCATACTTTTCTTCATAGCCGCACGCACGCACACGTATTATCTATATTGACATTTTTTTTACGCACACTTGTACGCACATAACAATAAACAACGATACATGATTTATTGTTTAAAATAATTCTGTACGAATTTTCGATTCTACCAACAAATCTTGCCACAGCAAAGAAAAATAAATCACATGCGTTTGCGCGAATAAGGGCTTCGCGTTAATTACTTTACCTTGAAACCCCTCGCTATAATGGGAGATTACTCATTAAACTATTGGGTAAAAGAAAAAAATTGAGTAAGCATCGTCAATAGATTACGATGTGCATTTTTTGCATTTGAAATACGAAATTTTTAATTTGATCTATTGTGCCACTAATTTTCATTGTTGAAATTTTTTATCATAAGATTTATTTACTCTTTATTTATTACTGCACTAACAACAATATAGATTTATAAATTGTCAAGAATTGAAGTAATTAAATATTTCATTAAAATTCACGAACGTTTTTATATTAAATTTTAAATTAGATTTTTACATTAGTTATAGTTGTTGTTTTTATTTAGTTATACGAATTATTACTGTAATCACATCTAATTACATTTTAAACTTTTGATAATAGCAATTTATACGATATTTACTGAATTTCATTTATTTCCTTTTAAAGTACCATTTGCATTAATTGCTATCTTTTAAATTAACGTATTAACGCGGTCAGGTGAAGTTGTTTTATTCGCGAAGTATAAAAAATTATTTTTACCTCAGAACAAATAGTATCATTTGTTTCATTTAATAACAATAACCGACAAATATTAATTGACAGTTGTCACTTGAGTATCTGAAAATGCCTATTATGAAGTACGGATATTATTTGATTATGCGTACACAGTTTTTTTATGCAACCATTGTGACTAAAATCAACTAGATTTTGTTTATTTAAAGTATGATAACTTTACATAAATAAAAGCAAGAGACGCAAAGAAATTTTAGTTTTTCAGGACAAATTATGCAAACAAAAGTTTGATTCTAATAAAGTAATTCAAAAGATATTATAAACTCTGTCTTATTTATTATTTATTTATAATACTAATAAACAAACGAGTGATCCTGTAGTCGATATAGAATATAAAATTATTATCGTATTTCTAAATAATTGATTAAGCCCGATAAAAAGATATATATATATATATATATATATATATTATGAATAAAAATATTTATATTAAGATTAAATATATGGTAAAAAAATTTTTAATCAATCTAAATTCCGATTTAAAACTCAAATTATTATAAAATATAAGCTACTCTGAGTGATATGTATTTGATTAAAATAATTTCAAAACAATTACAAATAAAATTTATAAATCTATTAAAAGTAATTTCTTCTACACTTTAAATGGTAAAACTGTATTTTAAAACTTTAATATAAACATGTTTATAATTATGATTTTTTTTTTGTTTCTCTAAGATTTTAAATTATCGAATAATTGTAATAAATTTATTAATCATAAAATTGCATGCATAAATTATGGCCTTTTCTCTTTAATCAAAACAACAATAACAATAAATACTTCAACTCATTATCAGCTTCAAATAATTAGCGTAATATTCTTCTTTATTGCTATTATTGATAAGATTTTAAAGGAGATTTTAATAAATGATGTTTATGTGTGTGTGTGTATATATATATGTAGTATAATTGAATATACTGACACTCCTTGAGGCAGCAAAATTTAAAGCGTTAATATATTTAATGCTATTATCGCAATTAGTCAGTCCACACAATCGTTAAAAATGTTTATTGTAAGACCCGCCAAGGCCGAATTGCCGTCATGCGGAAAATTTTTAATTTACAACGTCAAATGAATTGATGTTTAGCTGGCCGTAGACGAGACGGGAGTGCGAGAGATCGAATGTCGGGACAATAAAAGATCTCCTAATCCTGGCGTTGATCAAGGATCGCGAAACGAATGGCAAAGGACGCGCCGCACCGGCAATGTTTAGAACGCGTTAAATAATTTTCAGGTGAATACTCAATTGTCTTCCTATATTTTAACTCTTTATTTCTTTTTTTTTTTGTTTTTTGAAAGAGTTCTATCATGCACTTTGTTGCTTGTTCTTGGGAAATTGGTGATAAACAAACGAATGCATATTAATCGTATAAATCAATGTTGCATGGATTAATGGATGTTTGCTAGTAGTCGAGTGTCTAATACTTACTTGTGAGATCGATTACTTTCCGAGAAATCTTACGTCGAGCTTCCAAAATTATTCCAAGCGACTCGTAATAATAATCGTTTATGGAATTCTTTTATTATCATTATAAACATTATTAAGGTTACCATTAACTTTATCTTGATTAATAGGAAGGCTCTAATGAAAGACACTGGTATTGTATTTGCCGATGAAAAGTATATAGAATCCGTAATATAGTTGATTTTTACTTTTTCTCACTTTCACTATACTTTACGCTCTTGAAGTAGATGTTCTTGAAAGGAATATTGAGAGGAAAATGAGTGATGAGCGTAACTGCAAGTAAGCCAATAATCGATATACCTGATAGATATCGACATTCATATTTAGATATATATACACACACACATATACGTGAAATATAAGACAACTAGAGAAATGACAATTTATCGATAACTGTACTGCAGCAATTAATCGATAATTTATTTGCTTTTATACACTGCCTATGACTCAGGCTAAAAAAAAAATAAGAATGTCACTGTATTTAGTTCTTACTGGCGTAGAATGCACAGCGTATTCGCAATATTAAAGTAATATAGCTCTCGGTACACCTTGTCGTCAAGTTCTCGAATCTGAGACTAAATCTTCTGGCTACTCCTCGGCTAGAAAAAGGGCAGTTCGTTCTATAAAAGTGCAAAAAGTAAAGCGAGAGTGTTTGTCGCAAGGCCAGTTTGATTGACATTGGCAAAGCCTTCTACTTGTTACTCCAGTCCTCTAATAGTCTCCTCGAAGTATATGAGAAACCGGTATATATGCTTTTTAGAACGACCCCAAAGCCACCAGCCGTTGTATTTTTGTTGTGTAGATAAATGCATATACAACGGAGAGGACAAGAAAATGATTACGAGAGAAAAAGAAGAAGAAAGAAGAAAGAGCCAGAAATAGATGATAGACTTTCGTTACATATTTCGCTCCCCAATGTCTGTGTGTGTGTTTATGATAAACTATTACATTATCATATATATTCAATATAATATTTCCAATGAGTTGAGAATTTTCTCATAAATAAATTATTCAAATCACAATGAACAATAGCAATACAAGAATACAAGAGAACGTCGGTATCATTATTAATTTATTTACATCGATATTTTAAGGCTCGCTTCGGTGATAAAAAAAAAATATAGAATTTATGTTATAAATTGTTCTATTTAATAAAGAATCAAGTTTTCAGAACTATTGGATCTCTTTTAATATGCTTTGAATATTTATGATAGTTGAAATGGTGAAAATTATTTTATAATGCTCTTTGATATTTGATTGGGTATATTTCGATTGAAATAAAAGTACAAAAATAATTAATACTGTAAAAATCTAATAAGTTTATTTATTTGCAATTGTAATTGGGTTAGACCCGACTTTTTCCTAAGATTGTCAACTGAATGTTAAATTTATTGAGTGCATTAATGATATATTAAAGAGTAAAAGTACCTAAGAAAATTAATCAATGAGGTCTGTATGGAGATTTTAATTCTCAATGTTTGCGAATTAAATTTTACAAAAAATATAAAGCCACTTTTCAATAACAACTTGTTGGTCATTTAAGATTCATCAAAATTAAGTGGAAAATCTTTGATATTATGTTATATTATGATTCTGCTAATAAGCACATTACGTGTATGAAACACACACACGCACACGCACACACCTATTAGTATCTGAAACGTGAAAATGGACAAACAAGAGAAGTAAGAATTTATGGAAGAGACGCTTTCAAAAGGGAGTATTATATTAATTGACAACGTAATTATAATT
Organism: Ceratosolen corneri; assembly: GCA_030522565.1. Classification (NCBI taxonomy): domain Eukaryota; kingdom Metazoa; phylum Arthropoda; class Insecta; order Hymenoptera; family Agaonidae; genus Ceratosolen; species Ceratosolen corneri. The sequence goes on from JAPYYT010000231.1 coordinate 10,229, forward strand.
ATTTTTTTATGATTTATTGTAATATTACAATTGCATTTAGATACTTTCAAATGCAGTTACATGAATTTCGTTTCTATTGGTTAAATCAAATCATCGGCGATTTAGTTATTAGATCCAATTCCCAAATATCTTTTCTCCTAAATATTTAGCTACCGTTTTTTATAAGAAAGTGAACAAGTGCATTTTAATACATTTGACAAATACTTAAAAATCTAATATTTAAATACAGTTGAAATAATGCACCATCAAAAGTATAATCAACATATTTCGGTAATATTTAATTTACAGGCTTTTTAAATCTTTTAAACATTTTCACATTATATTATATATGATATAATAAGTAGCTTAATTATTAAAAAATATAATTAATGCGGTAAAAAAAAAAACGTGCTCCCGTTTATACACGTGTATAATAATATATACATTTAATTGTTAATCAATTTTTTTTTGACTAAATAACATTACTTAAGGGCAATTTAAGTAATATAATTTCACAATATATTGTCGCATTCAAGACGAGTTATTTTTAAAAAACAGTATCAAAAACTAACAATAAGTACATGTTAATATTGCATCTCGTGGGTTTATGAAATTGGATCAGCTAAAACGTAGGAAATTAAATGAAAATATTCTTAAGGGAGAATAATGCAAGATTCTAATAAATTTTTCCGAGGCAAATCTGCTTTTAGAAAAATCATAACACTATTTATAAAGTTTATGAATTTTAATTGTACACTATAATAAAATTACCTTTATAAATAATTACGCGCGTAAGGTAGCTGGATGTTCGTTGTTGCGCTTCGATTTAAGAGAATCGAATAATAATACAAAAATGTCGATCCTGAGCTCCAATTGTCGGCCGAGTAAAGTTGCATACTATTTCGCGTTTTACCAATTTTGCCTAACGAATTTACTCTTTTCTAAATAAAACTCATGTCCGATAAACAATACACACGAAATGCGATTTATAATTAAACTAATTTCAATCACACGCGCATATTATGACAAAAATAAGCATCTTCGCAAACAAGACAAAAAATTTATCCCTTTACTATTCTTGTTTCATATTCGAAGAATCGAGCATTTCGACTTCAGAACTCAATTCACTGGTTGAAAATTCTTCAGTTTTCGTAGAATTTTCACCCCAACCCGAAAACAAGTTTACTCTCAATTTATCAATTTGTTGATCTTGAACTTCAGCAGATACTACATTATCAGTTGATTGGTCGGTTTTCCTCTGGGACTCGGAGAATTGATACTTTGGCGTCTCCAACGGAGCGTCTGTTAAATCAATAAAGAAATGCAGAAATATTCGCGTTAAACTGAAATTCCTATTCATTTACTACGGTCGCTCATTACCTATAAATGGATGGCATTCATTAATAAGTTGTTCCATAACAAATCCCAATAAAGTTGTTGTGAAAGTATCGTCTCGTCGAAGACCCAAAGCCCTATGACATGCATCTACTGCTTCCTGGGTGTTTCCCATCATTGCATGAATAAAACCAATTGCTGAATAAGTTGCTGGATTCAATGGATTTAAAACCAATGCCTGGTTCAAGTAAATTCATAGAAGCAGAAGATGTGAATTACATAGACATTTATAATTTCCAAACGCATTAAAATAATTTTACGCTGCTTCTCTTACTTGTTGATGATAGTCTAATGCTTCCTCGTACTTTTTCATTTTTCTACAAGTATGTCCTAAATTATTTAACAACGATTCCCACTTATTTGGAAGAATAACATCTTTCAGTCCAGTTTGAATTTTCGTCATGGCCTCTTTAAATTGCTTTTCAGCCGTCTTAAAGCTACATTGAAATACAAATTATTCGATTATAGAATGACTTTTGTTATCCGACAAAGCAACTCACTCTAAATTGTAAAATGATATGACAGCAGTTTCATGAATAACGAACGGATCATCCGGCGCGATACTCTGAGCTTGTTGAAAAAATTTGTCAGCTAATTTCAAGTTATTTGTTAAGCCGCACTCAAGGCCAATGTACAGTAAGGGCAAGTGGCAACCCTTCATTAACTGCGAGGCTTTGAAATAAGCGGCCATTGCTTGATCGTGTTCGTTCTCAACAGCAAATGAATGGCCGTATGCTAGCCACGCAGGACCAAATAAGCGATCTAAAGATGTAGCTTTGGCCAAGTATCTTCTGGCTGGATCACTCTTTCCTTAATTTAAAAATTTTTTAATTAATCGTAACACTATTACCAAGCTAGCATTACCTACCTATACTGTAATAATAACAACCAACGGCAAACCACGATAATGCTAAATCTGGATATAGATCTACTAATTTGTGAGCCAAATAAAATAAAGCTGAAATATACAAATCGTCGCTATAAATATTTAACTTAATTTACTATACGATTCTCAAAGAATATACAATATCATTTGAATACCATTTGTTTTTCTCAACTCGACTAAGCATGCTATATGCACTGGTAAACAGCCACTGTGATAAGGATCGTTTTTTAATATACTGAAAAATAAAAGAAGGCAATGTAACAGATTTATAAAATTCTCTTTCAGCTGAAACGCAAAAAATTGTCAATAACTACGAACTTTTCTGTTAGTGAGAAACACTGATGATAATCACAGTTATAATATAATCTTTCAGCTTCGGCAACTTGGATATCCAAATTATGTCTTAAACGATCTTTAACAAGTGCTCCACAAGATACAAGTAAATTATACTCTGCTGGCGCTTGATACTTTTTCAATTTACTTTCATAAAGTAACTTTAATAGTTCTGTATCAGCTTCCTTACACTGCTCCGAGAATGGTAACGAGTCTAATAAATCTCTTTCTAAAAATTCACACCGTTGAATGTTTCTTAATAATTTAATAGCTCCATAAAGATAGACATTAAGACAATAGATTACCTTCGGTAGATGACAACATTTGATTTTGCACTAGAGCTTCAAAAGCTTGATACGAATAAACATCGCAATGAAGTGACTGTTTGTAGCATTCGGTTGCTACCGCTCGATTGTCCATTGCTTCATAAACTTTTCCTTTAACAAATAAAATAGCACTTTGCACCTAAAAATACGTCTATTTATGAAATTAATGAAAAATTAATTTAAAGATATTTCATAACACTTGTGTATAAATATATGTACACATAAATATAAAGTAAAATGAATATAATAAATTTATTCAATAATTACTTTCAATCGTAAATATTTATATACAAAGAAACATATATACAGTTTATTTTCTCAGCGGATTATGATTGAATAAATTGTACTAACATTTTTTGGAGCATCATCTATTATAATAGAATGATCATCGAAGCTAGTTTCCGACTGATTAATATTTGTTAATGTTTCAAATTCGTTAATGACTTGAACAGCTTCTGTAAGCTCTTTAGCTTCGAGCAGACATCGAACGACTAAGTAATGGCACATAACATTCTTCTAATGATCCAAAACAAAAAAAATTTAATTACAATGTAATTGATTTATAAAATTTTTCATTTTACGTAAACAACCTTTTCAAGTCCACGACTTCTTATTAAATGAGCTGCTCGATGATACTGTTTCATTAAGTACATGCATTGTGCTAAAACACAGACATCTTTTAAATTTTCATTACTCAAAGAAAGCACTTTATCTGCCCAAAACAATGCTGCACTGTATAAATGCTGTAATTACAAAACAATTAATTACTCAGTTAAACAGAAAAAGAAGAAGGAAAAATGGTATTATCAACTGTTACTTACCAAATCAATATAATTTTTTACCAACTTTCTATAAACTTCTAGATCGATATTTTTATTTTCTAAAATACTGCACATTCTTTCGCAATCAGGATTTATTTCTTGCTTGGACATCGTACGATTATAAATTATTTAAATTTAAATGTTGTAGGTTAGATGACAGTGTCTCATTTTGAATTTTTCATATCCTCTTTATTTAAATTTAAACGCTAGAATATGATGCATACGTAACATAAAATATTGAATGCACTATAAGTTCTATTTAAATGAATATCTTTAAACTTTTAAATCATTTTGCGAATTAAATCAGAATCGAAAGCCGCGAAAAATATATATCGTAAACTATCTCTTTAAATTTACTTTAAAATATCATGCACATAAACATCTTAGAAATATAAAATTTTACATTGCACATTTTCATCTTTATATACCATATTTATCATTGCAATCAATGTCTAGAAAAACTGTCTCTAAAAGCAGTAACCGGATGCCGGCTATTTTATAAATATATTTTAATGAATTTGTATCTTATGTGAGAATGAAATATTGATGCGAACGACTAAAGTGAATAATATTAGAATGGAGAATTATAAGAAAAGCTAATATCTTCAAAATAGTTTTAAAATTATAATTCAATTTCCAACGTCAAATGACTCGTTTACATAAATGCGCGCACACACGCAAGCGCCACACACACACACACAACCACGCACACATATATGGATTGCGCATCCAGTGTAGTTGATTAATATAGTAGCGAATTATATAATATTTTATTTATTTATTTTTTTTACGTATTTTCTATGAACTGTTATTATTTTACTTTTTCCTTTACTTCTTATATTACACCATATAGAAGGCATTTTTTTTTTTTTGTTGACATAATCATAATTTATAATCAAACTCGTCCAAGATGAATGTCAAAGAAATGTTGACCTTGAGAAATATTTTGGTGAAACGTATATTAGCATCTCCGAGTACAAGTTGTATGACTAGTAATTTTGTCAAAATAAATTAACGTTAAGTCATACGGATGATTCGATCTTATTTTTATTATTGAGATGGCATATATTTTCGTTAAACATTTATGCTAATGAATTAAAACTTTAATTGATTTTCAGCGTAAAATGAAATATTTTCACCGACAAGTGTTATTTTTCGTTTTCTTTATTTAATTCTTTAACTAAAGTTTGAGACTTCCAGCAGAATAATGATATTAATTTAATATATTTACAAAAAACATCTTTTAATTCGATTGAAGAAAAGTAGTTTTTTTTTTTTTTTTTTTTATTATTAATTGAGTTTATAATTATTAATCATTTTATTTTCATCTATAGTGTTTAGAAAGTAATTAATGGCATAGTTTATATATTTTACGTATTTTTTATGAGTAGATGACTATGTAAATATATATATAGAAATACTTATTTGTTTATATAAATAGTAGGTCCGCCGTAAAGGAAATTTTTAACTGAAACCATTAATAAAATTTATTTAAAATCGAGGATTTTAATTTGCTATTCGTAAAAATTAGCATTTAGTAGAGACGTAATATGATTTAATTATATAAGACAGTATTAGAAATGTGTAAAAGTATCATTTAATACTGCACCATAAGAAATATTCAGAAAAATATGAATTTTAAGAGCAATTGCTGTATATGGTAGCTATTAGAAAATTCTTAAAATAAACGTGCAATAATTTGATATATATATGTGTGTGTGTGTATATATATATATGTATATATATAGATGTGCATGTGTATATTGCGTGCGAAAGATGAATAGATGTGGGTGGTTTGTAATATTGATATTCAATAATTCAATAATCATTGGGTAAAAAGGACAAAAATAGAGAATAACGGGAGGTATAGTAAAAAAGAGAAAAACAGTTTACTAATTAAAATTTTTAATACAAATTTTCCTTCTATTATCAAAAAATTACAAATTAAAATACAAATTGTATGCTTTTCACACATTGATTTCAATGTTTATTAGAAATGAATTTTCAATTGTAATAATTGTTTAGTATCTGCGTTAAAAAGAATAATCGTTTTAATTTCAATGATTTGACATTTATTTCAAATTCATTTCAAAAAGATTTATTGGCTGATTTGAATATTAATTAACTTGCTACTTGGCAAAAATATAGAATTAGCCGTTTAAGTTTACAAATGTTTAATAATAATATATTCAATAAAAATTAATGCTTACAACCTATCTATACGCGAAAATAAATTTTTTTTTACAAATATCAATATTATTTATATTAATTTTAGAAATAACTTTTATACTTTATATTTATAATTATTATTATATTATTATTATTATTATTGTTACTAGTAAGTCTAAAATGTATGCCAACTAACTCTTCTGAATAATTTAGCATAAAATACGATCGAATCGAAAATAATTTATATTACCTTATTCTCATTATTTTGTTTTAAAACCTTTTTTTTTCTCTTCCTTTTTATTATATTGTTATTTTTTTTTTTTCTCATTCATTTGGATGGATATTTGATATCTAGTGAGAATAAAAATTTAATACATAAACAATTCATTGCCGAAATAATATTCAAGTTGAATTGTTTATTATAATTTTCTAACGATTTTTTGTAAGGTAAGATTATAAAATAGGATTTAAATATTTGTGGGTGGCATTCAGCTTGAATATTATTTTGATAATCGATTACATTTACATATTAGTTTAACAAAAAATTATGCTGATTAGAATCAGAAAACCATTTATTCGTAAAGTAAAATAAATATTTTTTTTAATAGGAAAATAATTGAATTTTTATATTAATGTTGAACCAACATAAAAATCATATAAAAATAATCGGTTCAAATATTATTTCAAACACTCGGCTGGACTTGAGTATTGTGCTGCTTTAATTGTAAATCCAATTTTGGCCGAATTATCGAAATGATATTTAATCCGAATGACTTTTCGACGAAAGCGATTACGTAAAAAGTAACCATTAATGCCATTGTTTAACAAAAAAAGAAGGAGATAAAACAATGCTACAATGTACAATAGTAATGATTGTAAAGACTATGATAACAGTTTACTAAATTGAAAATTTCTTTAATAAATGCTTTGTTTCAAACATAAAAATGTACAACTTCGAACTCCCGTCCACTTTGTTCAGTTTTTTAAAAATTTTTTCTAAGATGCTTCACCCTCTTCTTCTCAACTTTATATTTGAAATATTTATTTTAATAGTTAAATATCTTTTACACATCAGTCAGTATAAATTCAAGTGCAACTTGACATTTCAAAGTTAAACTATAGTTATTATCCAACTTGCGGCATATTTCAGCACCAACTTATATACGTGTAGCAAGTAGATCTGTTTGCATTAGTTTTAGAATGAATTATCAATTCCTTATGTACGCTGGTGTGAAATTAGATCTTGCATTCGACTGAATATAATTCTCTGCTTATTCGATAGTATTCCTAACGGTCTCTTGATCGGGGAATAGATGGCCAAACAATGAAACTGTAAATATCGCCGTGAGCCCAAATAATCCGAGTGTCGTTGTGACAGTGAACAGTTGAGCGTAATAGTATCTGAAGTACCAGGCAAGACCTAAAATAAGAGTTACAACACTAACCAGAAGTCTACTGAGGTCCCATTCGGTTTGTACAGAGCCAAGGCCCGCGCCAGCTGGTAAATTTTGAAAAGGCAGGGGATTAATGTATAGACGCGAGGAACTATCTAATGAATTCGAAGCAACCGGGACCGGACGAGGCTGATGAATTAGACAATGAACTACGCAGTTGTTAAAAAATCCGCATTGCTCTAAGGTGGCGTTGTCCGGCTGAAGAATTTGACCATTAAAGACTAAGCGAACTAGTTTCCTGGATTCGAGTTCCAACTGAAAATGTCTCCTAGAAATGTGAAAATTTCGCCAACGTTAATAGAGGACACCAAAGATCAATACGAGAGGTAAGAAAATAATCGTTCTGTCATTTGACAATTTAAATGCAAGCATCAGCGAACGAACAGTAGTAGGCAATCGATTGGCCAGCAAGTATTTACCTTTTGAAATCTCCAAGCATTTCCTTAAGACTGCCGGTAACTAGCTTTTGGTCGTCGTTAATAAATTTCAGCTTTATGCAAATTTTATCTTCGGTGGTGCTCTCTGGCAAAGTGGACTCGGTCTGTTCTGGCTCCGAGGATGTGGTTTCAGTTTCTAACGCAGCCTTTTCGGCTTTATTACTCTGTCCCATTAGCCTCTCTTCGTTACTGAACGAGTCCATGGCCTGTATAAGGACCTCTTCATTTGTTGCGGCTGGCGCGTCGACGGACTCGCTTGAAATTTGACTGGTGGCTACAAAGGCAGTGGTGCATTAATGTCGTGACAATTTCAATTGCTTTCGCCAACAGGCAGGCTTAATGCTAAGTACCGGCAAGAGGTGACTCTGGACAATTGGCTTCCACTTCGCTACTATCGCTCGAGTTTGGCTGCCTGGAGTCAGCCTCGGTGCTGTCGGCACTACGCTGCTGCTGAGCCGTTGACACTGACTGATGATTAGCACGCAACGCAGCAATGCGTGTTCGAGTTCGGTGTTGTAAAATCAGGACTGTGCGAATTAAAGGCTGGTCAGCAATGTTTGTCGAGCACCATGCAATCCATCCGACCAGCAAGACCCCCACAACAATGAAGAAGTCTAGGACTTCGTCGCCCACACCCTCTATCAACGTCATTTCCTTCCGTTCACAAGCACCTAATATCGTCAAGGAGAAAAAGCAAAATAGAATGAGTAATTAATGTAAGCGGGCGAGAAGTGGCAGATGAGCGACGAATGCTGAATGCTCAACGACAATTCCATTCACCTGAGTTAGTCGTAAATTCCAAATGGACGTGCTATGCAAAGCAACGCTATCTCCGTCACAAATGATGAAAATTATAATTATTGAAAAACATTTGGTCGGGAAACGTCGTTTCTTGACAGGTGACCCGTTTTTACAAACTAACAAAATGCCTTCCGCGATTTTCGTGGCCTTGTATTAGCGATTAGTGATTATTACAGACGGTATTTTCGTCGTCAACACTGATGAGCGCTAGGGATTTTGGATTTTTTCCGCTATCTTCTCTCTCTCGCTCTCGCTCGCTCCCTCGCTCGCTCACTCTCTCTTGCTCGCTCTCTCTCACTCGCTCACTCTCTCACTCTCTCGCTCTCACTCCCTCGCTCTGTGAGTGCGTGCGTTGTGTGTGCACGTGTGTGCGTATGTGTGTGTGTGCGGGAGCGGGCGCGCGCGCGCGAGGCAGGTTATATCGAGATTTTCGTGCGTCGTGTTGCGTTCTCGGTCCGGTTGTACCGTATCGGTAAATATGTGCGTAGTGGCTTTAAGCGAGTATGCAGCATACGTAAACAAGAATTTCAAATGCATATCGAGAGGCGTGTACATAGATTTTGCGGGATCGCGGCTGAAATATTGCGCTGTGCGTGAAATAATCATGAGAAATACTTGGCTCGTTGAGCGCTGATTAATTTAAAAAGTCTTAGGCATTGATAAAGTCGTGGCTTCTGCACGTCCGATTGCGTCATTGCATTATATTGGGAATTGTGTGTTTGGCGATTATTAAACGTAACGTCTTTGCTGTTTTATGCATATATATATATATAGATAGATAGAGAGGGAGAGAGAGAGAGAGGCGCGTGCAAGCAACTATTTGCGTTTGATTTTCACTGTCAAGTGTTTGAAAGATGTGACTTTTGTGCAAATTTTTTGACAAGAAAGACACGCTCGATAGGCGCATATGTCGCTGCTGAAGAAAAGAAGCCGATTGTCAAATAGAAGGCCACATTGAAATATAGTCGCCAAATAATAATAAAAGATAACAGTAGTTGGAGGATTTTGAAGATGGACATTCCAAAGACACCGATGGATAATCTTCTAAATATGCTGTCAGGGCTCAGTGCTGGCCATGAGAAAGCTTTGAAACAAGGCATATACAATGCCGTTGCTCTATGTCTATTATGCCTTGTGTCAGCTGCGGGTTATGGGCTTTGCATTGTTCTCAATCCATTTTTAAAGCCACTGATTTGGGCTTTGCTTTGTGGCTCTGTTTTATTTCCCGTCAAGTCCTCTTTAACGACAATTGTCCAGTCATGGTTCGCCGCTACCGAGGAGTCAAATAAATTATTTCTGTTCAGCTTGGCGATAGTGCCTGTAAACATATTTGACAAGCTTTCCGAATTTGTTGGTTCATTCTTGCAAAAATACCTGAGATATATTTCGAGCATCGTTTCGTTACTTCTAGGGATATCGATAGTTTACAAATACATACCAAATATTATATACTCCTTGATATGGAGACTATTTATGATCGTCAACATTGTACTCAACTTCTTTATATCGCTGTGCAATATTTATCTGGTAAGCATATTTTATTGTAGTAGTTCTGTTTAAGAATTGAGCCAAATCAAATAATAGACATTTATGCCCAATAATTCACGAGCAATCATTATTCGTGCGTGCATAATGATAAAGAGAATGATAAACAACATAGTGGCATTATTATCGCCTTGTTATTTATGGAATTGGTATTGATTTTTTATGTTGTTATTTATGGATAATTACTGAATCTCAACAAAGTTTTCATCTCTGAAGCTCGCGCGATAATATAATTGATGGGATTTTATTTTTACAGATGGCCACTGTCATACTTGGATACTTTACCGTCTTATATTTCTTTTGGACTCCAAAAAATAGTACTCAGTTTTATCGCTATTCATATATTATGTGGCTTCTTATCAGTCTATTCATATCAAATGTTTTGGGAACATATCAAGTGTTTGTTTTCTGCGGCCTTCAAGTTCTATTTCTGGTCGGCTTTATATACGAAATCATACTAATATTAGATCATCATGAATTGACTGGTAAAGGGAGTTCATTTATAAATGTCGTAAAGTTTGCATTGAATAATATTGATGATTCGATGGCCAATACCGCTAAAATGCCAACGTTGCTGGAAGACGAATCAGCAATGCCGGAAGACGAAATTGGGACGAAAAAGGATGAAACAAAAGGAGCCAACGATTTGGGTGCTAAGCCGTTCCTTAAAACAATTGGTAGATCGTTTTCTATGGATCCAAGCGCGAGAAAATCATCGGACGATCAGCCCACTCGAAGAGTCCGATCCACCAGTAACATTTCGTCCGATAAAATATCTATAACAGATCGCTATTTTTTAAAGAAGCTGCGCGAAGAATTACGTATGTCTTTAGACATAGAGGTTAACAATGTCGATACGGATAAATATATGTACGGAGCAATGTACGCTTGTATTGGGATGATTCTGTGGAAGCATAAATGGATAGCAATTATTCTGGTTATTCCGATAGCGTACTATTATCTGAAAAAGTTTGGCTCATACTTTAGAATAGGAAATACTCTATTTAAACAGTATCAGAAAGCGAAAGATTCGATCGCTCGGTGGTGTCAGGAACGCCATCAGGCATTGATTCCTATTAACATGAGAGGTGTGTTGAAAGTGATTATTATAGTCGATAGAAAAATGACACAAATTTTAAGAGAATCGGTCGATTCAGTGTCAACAATCGCAGTCATTCTGGGACTCATAGTTTTTGTTTCCAGCACATCGGTTTTTATAACAATTCAAGTAAAATATATCATTTAGTTCCTATAGATTATTAAGATTTGTTCAATATCTGTATCCACCATGCCAGCTACTTTGTATAAATGTATAGAACAATTGTTTAAATTTCTGTTTAAATTAACAAAGCACCGTAAGCACCAAACGAAGCTCCAATTCTTGAGCATCGTGTATTCATATAATTTATAAAGCGATTCGCAGGTACATTTTGCCAAATTATTCAAAGTCATATCGATGCATTTGCTAAACATTTTGTAAATTAGTGCATTGGCGCATGTTGGTGTACGAATATTGGTACTTCACATTTGCACGCAAGTGAATTTTACCCAATGAACTAACTATTGAATTTATCTTTCTATGCGTACAGATTTATACCGAAGGAATGCATCTGATTCAAATAAGCGGAGAGATTTTAAATTCGACCCTGATGAACCATCCAGACATAGATTGGGTCCCTCAACAATGGGAAGACTCCGTAAACAGTGTCTTAGATAATGCTTATGTGTACGGACGCACTGCCATATCAGATGGTGTAAGTTATCCATTCGTTTATTACCTAAGACTGCGTTAGGAAAGCCCATAATCTATTTATTATCAAATCAGCATAATAAGAATGCCATTTCTCTTTAATCTCACTTCTCTCTTATTTTACTTTTAAAGTCTTTTACGGCATTATTTTATTATAGAGCCTACGTTTCTAGTTATGATTACGAATCTAGTTAGGCATTTGTTACTGCCACTTGCTTCTCTTTACTACAGTATTGAATTATTTATTAATTGCATTATACTTAAATAAATTGCTGTGAATATTTACTTTTAAAGTCTTTTACGGCATTATTTTATTATAGAGCCTACGTTTCTAGTTATGATTACGAATCTAGTTACGCATTTGTTACTGCCACTTGCTTCTCTCTTTACTACAGTATTGAATTATTTCATCGATGCATTATACTTAAATAAATTGCTGTGAATATTTAACAGACACTAATAACGATGCTTCATTAGATACGAAAGTTCGTGAAAGACTTGGAGCCTGCGAAGACAGAGCAAATGGAGAAGAAAGTATTGGAGCTTTGGGATAGACTTTATCAAGCCTGGATGATGTCGAATGAAAATCCAGATATGATTGGACCGTCGGTCGATGCGAATGCAGCTTTTTCCGTGTGGGAGAGTTTGAAAGAAAGTATTGGAAAATCCCCGTTACGTTAGTTAAATTTTACATATTCTTATTGACAGTGCTATTGTTGAAAAATTAAACATACTCTTGCCACAATTCTTTCGCTCGATTGGCATTAAAGTTGCATTGATGTGTTTTAGAGTTATTTAATATGACAAGCATTCAGAATTTCGCCAAAGAGAATGTAGGTATTCTGATGTCGGTGTTGGACTCCATCTGGGGCATCATCAAAGGAAACATGTCCGTTATTCTTAGCTTAATAACTGAATTGATGTATATTGTTCTAATGAGTGGATCGGTGGTGCTGAACTTTGCACTGAGTATGGTAATATTGAGAAGAATCTTTTAACAAATGCGTCGTCCGATTTTGATTTTCTGAAAGCACTTTTCAATTACACGTGGATATTGATGTTTCAGGTTGTATTTTTTACCGCATTATTTTATTTGCTCAGTTCTAGTGGAAAAATTTACAAACCAATCGAATTGATAACTAATTTTAGTCCCATAAGCTGTCACAGGTAAATATATGTACACCCATTTTCTTAAAGCTTCACAAAGATTCGCAAAAAAATATTAATTACATTATTATGCTTTTTATGAATTAAAAAAACAAAACAAAAAACAAAAAAACAAAAAAAAAATAAAAATTAAAAAAAACAAAAACTGTAAGCAGATCTGACGAAAAAGGGTAGGTGAAAACAAATATTCAATATCATAATTTCTACATTGTAGTTAGATGTAATTTTGCTATTGTAATTAGGGCATAAAGCTCGTAGCTAAAATAGTATTTGTAACATTGATAATGAAATACGTAGTTTTAAATATATTTCTCGTATCGTAATATTTGGAATAGAACACTTTTTTTAATAATGAATATCCCGTTAATGCCAGGTTCGCGCTGTCTTTGCAAGAAGCCATAATTGGAGTTTTCACCGCAACCTTTAAATTGGCCTCCTTCTTCGGCATGTGGACTTGGTTCATACACAATCTGTTTCAAGTGAAGTTTATCTACTTGCCGTCGGTGTTGGCCACTCTGCTTGGAGCGGTGCCGTTCCTGGACGCCTATTTCGCTTGCCTTCCAGCGACCATTGAATTGTGGTTCACCCAAGGACGCTTCATTGCAATTGTATTCTTCCTATTTCATTTTCTCCCTTGCAACATTGTTGTCAGCGAGTTTTACAAGGAAATCAAAGGGTGCGTACCTCCGCGCGCTTTTAAACGCCAAATAACCAATGGTAGCCATTTAAATATCTGTCTGTTGATTTTTTTTCAGGGGCGGACATCCTTACCTCACTGGATTATCAATAGCCGGAGGTGTTTTCTGTTTGGGTATCGAGGGAGCCATTTTCGGCCCACTACTTCTCTGTTGCATTATGGTTGCAATTAATTTGAGTAGGAGGTACCTTCAGTCACCCTCGGAAGAGGCAATAAACTCAATTAAGTCGCAAATCGATCGTCTCGAGTCTTAGCGCGTAGATCCACACGATCACGCAAATGATTAATACAATTTAATGCAATTTGATTTCATGAAATTGAAACTTTATATGCGACGCTTGCTTTAATTGATTGTGATGCGAACGTCGGGTACTTTGGAAGGAATCTCCAATGCATATTCTAATGTTTATTTTATTTTTATAAAGAATAAAATAAAATCGTCCTGTTAAAGACTTATGGCTATGGCACACATTAAATCTGTGATTAATTAGTTTTAATGTAGAGATATGGAGTATGAAATGAATATATATTTAAATATCGGTTATTGAAGAAATAAAGGGAAAGAGCCGAGTGATCTAGGAATTTAATAATCTAGCTTCGTTTTATATACTCACCTACTAATTTTATACGAAAGTATTTCTTTTCTAAATATAAATGTTTTTTGTGTATAGATTTTATTAAGGTGAACTATTTTTAAATATTTATGTATTATCCAGCTGTTGATCAGTCTAATTAACGAATGCATACTAAATCGTAATATATTTTGTATTTAAAAAATTATTCTTGTACATTTTATACATACCATTTTTAAAAATATTCAATTGTTTTGAAACTTGTTTTTTTTTTTTGTTTGCTTGCTTGTTTTCAAGTTTGACATATTATCAGAGGTATAAAATTGTTATAAATAGTGTACACAATTATGTAATAATAAATTATTCAAAGTTTATTCTGGCCTTTTTTGTATTGTAAAAAATGTTTGGTGACCTAACGTATACAATCATTATTGTCTCGGCATTGATTCTAGTAATTTTAATTGTTTTTGAGCTATATTTACACTATGAAATGTATTTTCCAGCGCAATAAAGGTTATGAGACACTTAATAAACATTTCAATAAGACCTACTCGATCAAACTACTATCCATATTTAGTCGATCAATTACAATTTGTGCATCGAGCGTTCGAAGATCGCTATCGTAAATTCGCGAGAGAGACGTAACTATGAGATTTTTATTAATAAATTGTATCGCAACAGGCTCAAATGCATGAAAATTAATAAGCTTCTTTCCTTGCAAGACGTGGAAACCATTTTCGGAAAAACGGCCATCTACATTCCCTATCTCCAGCCAAACAAACAATGCTATTTCTCGTGAAACTAGTTCAATTTCAAAATCCCTCTGTGCGTCGCCCTTCAATTGAATCTTGATCTAAAATATTTATACACAATTTCATCGGAGCCACACAGGAATGTCAATTCTACATGCATTAAATTATTAAAAAATAACGACAACGTACCGTGATAGAGTCATTTGGTAAAGAAATTTGCTTCATAGGACACGGATATACGTAATTCGGTGGAGCCACGAGCTTATTATTTATATCTTTTAGCATTAATTCTAAAAAGCAATTTTCTTTTGCTGTAGATAAGCTACCACATCCAGCTGATTCTAAAAGAGTATCGATCCAATACTGAATTATGAATTTTGATTCATTAGATCCCTGCAAGTTGACATGTCAATACATCAGAGCAACGTCATTTTTATAAATTTTACGTACAATTTATCCGGAAAAGCTTACAATTGTGACATTATTAATTTGCTCCGTATAAATTATCCTTGAACTCTTCCATTCATAAAAATTCATTACAATAGTTAAATTTTTTAAAGCCTTTAGTAAGTCAGACACAATGTATATTGAGAGTTCGTTGGCTTCGCTCACTTTCGACGTCACAATAAGTGGGGAAAAAAAATCTTTGGCATAGTAATGCAGCATCTTCCATCGCCCTTCAACATCTGAAAATGCACAATTATTATTGAGATACACAAAATAATTTAGCCTATTGCCATGCATAACAATATTACATCCTTTCGTGCGCACTTGTAATAGCAATATTTACCAACTGAGGACCACGATGGAGCTTGCCAAACGTCATTCAATTGCCAATAAAGTGCACCCATCGTTAAACCCTCGTCCAACTCATTAAACAAACTCTTCATCTGACGGTACAATTCTGTTTGTATTCTCATTGAAACTGCTTGTGTCACTTGACTTAGGTACGTGTAGTCCATTAATGCTCTTACTGTATCATTACTCCTGGGTATAATAAAGTTTTTATTAATTAAAATTGTCATAATATCATTTCCTTGCGGCAGGTGTTGACGATGATTCATAAATCGGCTGTCTAATTGCAAATCGGTCAAGTTTTTAGTCGCAGACGCCATTGTCCATATCGAGGGTAATGCCTGAAATCCATATTCAGATGCAAATCGTGTTATTGGATACTGATTAATATTCCAGCTGTCCTTTATATAATTATAATAATGAACTGAAATAAACAAATTTTAAAATAAATCGGCAAATCAGAATTATTTTCTTTAATTTATATGAAATTTTCTGGCCTAGCTTTATCTATCAATCTTTCCACAACTAACATTCTTAACTCGTTTGCTTTTAACGGTCCAACTCTCACCCATTACGCAGTAACAAACATTTACTAATGTCACACACTAATGCACGCAGAGTAGATTAAATCAATGTAAATCACATTACCATCTCCATAGAGATTTGAATAGGGATTTGATTCTGTATAATTTGTCTCTTCGCTGTACAGGCCGTTACTTGGGCTCGATACCACAAATGGCCTTGTCGAATCGATTAACGCTGCTTCATTCTTAATGGTATCGACATAGAGCTTAACATAGTCGTCCTTGTAAATTTTACCTCCCCTGGTGCCATACCAATTTCCATAAAGTGCAGCTTCGTTCTCATTATTTCCCGCCCACAAGACAATGCTTGGATGATATTTTAATCTTCTCATGTTTTGAATCACTTCTTCCCTGATATTATCGAGGAATAATGTTGTCGCTGGATACATGTTACAAGCAAACATAAAGTCTTGCCAAATCATAATCCCATACTCGTCGGCTAGACTATAAAAAAGATCCGACTCGTATACTCCACCACCCCACACTCTCAACATATTCATGTGAGCTTCCTTACTCGATTCAAGTAAGTTCCGTAAGTTTTCCCTTCTATCCAAGTATTCAGGAAATATGCTCGATGGTATCCAATTACTTCCTTTAGCAAATATGGGAATTTCATTGACTTTAAAGTAAAAGCTCAATCCCTTCCTTAGTGGATCTTGTATTAGTTCAACGGTTCTAAATCCAATTTTACATTTACGTTCCACTATGTGTTTGTCAATTTTTATTCTTACACTTAGTAAATACAAACTTTGTTTACCATAGCCATTAGGCCACCATGCTTGTACTTTATCCTTAAATATTATAAATTATGTAGGTTTGCGTGGCTTAATATAAACGACATATGTCAGATTTCGTGTATACTTACAAGAGGCACATTTAATATTACAGTTGCATTAGCTCGATTATTCCTTACTTTTAAATTTGTAAATACACTGCGATTCGAGTATCCGTTTTCTAATGTGCACACGAGGTGAATTGGAAGTTGGCGAAGGTCTACATTTCTCTCACCGAAAGCATAAAAAAATGCTGTTACAATGATTTGCCAAGTATTTTGTTTCAATATATCAACCGTGACTTCCGATACTAATACATTTTCTACAGCTTCAACTTCTACATTTTTCCTAAACATCACAATGACAAAATATAATTTCCAACGCAATTTTAAATCAATACATATACATATATATATGAGCATAATATCACGTGTCAAGATTCTTTTAATCGATAGTCATTCAAATTCATTGTACCATATCCCCATCGATGGAAAGGCCGGACCCCAATCCCAGCCATAACTGGCTGCCATTTTTCTTATGTGATTTACATGGCATTCGCCATTATAATCATTTGGTACACACTTGGGTGGCACAACATAATTTAAACTTTGAATATTGTACAGTCTTTCGGCCATTTTAACAGACGATTCAAAAATTATCTTCAACTCATTTTCTCCACTCTACAATTATAAGAATTTTACCATACCATAACAGCCAATAAATTGATTACTAAAAAAAAAGATCGCACAATAAATCCTACGTACTTATAAATCAATACACTTTACCTTTAAGTAACTTTTAATATCAAAACTGTATTTTAAAAACATATTTGACGTTTCTCCAACTTCAACATCGTTCACATAAATCTTGGTAAATGTATCTAATCCATAAAAGATTAGAATAACATGAGACGCTCCCAGAAAAGTGTCATTTGCTGCAACGGAGGGAACTTTTGTAATTTACAATGAAAGTTTTAGTTGAAAGCAATTACCTTGAAAATTAGTCGCATAAACAATTGTCTCATTTGCAACCCATCGATTGATCACATCATTGAATCCTAATAGATTTCTTTCAATCAATCCGGCTTTTTCTAAATCGCTATAAATCCCACCGGGTATTTCAGCTGTAAATTCTGTGCCTATTAAATTAAATTTTAAAACACATATATACATATAAAATTAAACGACAAAAATAATAAAGAAAAAACATAAATATAACCTGTTGATGGGATGTAGCCTTTCCATTTTCCATTTAAGGAAATTGATAATACATTGTAAAAACAATGTATTTGGCAAATTGCCAATATTTTTGTCCAATGCATATTTGACTCAGCTTTATAAATATTTTATCATAAATTAACCGTCCGATGGTTAATTTTCTTTCATTTATATGTCTTCTAAATCAATGCAACTACAATAAAATAATATAAATAATAAATATATATGTGCTATATTAAAATATCACCACCGTTAATATCAATTATACAATATGCTTATATGCATGTGTGCGCGTGCGGCTGCATATATTGTATAATTAATATTAACGCATACATGTTAATATCAATTATATATTTCTATGCATATCCTCGCATATATATATATGCATATACAAAGTATATAAAAATGAGATGCATTTTTATATTAATATAATATTATATATGCATGTAAATATTTTTCAAAAGGATAAAGCCTACAATCCTGATTGAAGTCCGTAGCTTCCAATGGCTTCTTGTGCACCCAAGATAAGATACGTAGGACTTGAAGATAAAATTTAAATTACAAAAACGTCCAACAACTACAATATCGTGACAATGAATTGTGGGTTTGGGAAACTAAATAAGAACACTTGTTTTTTTTTTAAAAATTAAATTATATTTTCAAAATATTTTAAAAATAGGTACAAAATTTATTATCTTATATCTAACGGCTTCTCTTCCTTATATTTAAATAACAAAATATATAAATATGTTCAAACAACATTATATTTAGGCTAATAACACCATATAGATTTTTTTTTTTTTACATCTTTGACAATTGTTTAAACAATGTTTCAAACACTCTTTGCTATAATTCGACGATCCCTTGTTGCTTATTTTCTAGATCAAGTTTTGTACACTGTACATGTAACTAAATTTTAATATCAATAAATATATTTGAATACTTTAAGAGTAATTGAGAGCGCAGAATATTTCAACGGAAAAGAAGTTCGATCAATTTCCATATAATATCTTTCATTAAACTAAATAACTTCATTATTTATAGAATTTATCGCTGGAATGTATCATCGTATGAAATTACGCAACATGTACAAGATAATTCTAAGCATTAAATCTTACGAGTAAAAATATACAGTCAATATAAACAGTAATCTAAATGATTAAATGATTAATTAAAATCATATTCAAATGTAATAAACGACATCAGCTTTTCAACAATGCAGTAGAGATTTCCCGTATCAAGTGTAACTGCTATTTTACAAATGTTGTAAATAAAATTTAAAGGGCCATTATTAAAAAATTCACTCTTCTTCGATGATGTTCGCGTAGAAGTTATTACTTTTATTTGTCTTCGGTGATGGGCAAAGGCATAGAACGTTAAACAATCGAATATCCTTTCTTCTCGAATATTAATTCCTAGAAGAAATCACAAGAATGTTTATTATTATTTAGAAATAAGTTTGCTGATTTTGGGAAACTTAAATTTTACCATTTCCATTCTTTGCCCCTACTTTGACATTTATTTTACAGGCATTACAGATGTAATAATAATCGTATTACGATGTATTATAGCGACTTGAGCATGGCTCGTGAAAATTCGACTCATCCGACTCTAAACAGAATTCATTGCAGTCCTGGGCGTGCATCTGAATATTATCCGAGGAAAAGAATTTCTTACAAATGGGGCATTCGAACATGTTGGGGCGACTTATGTCAAGCTCACTGTCATCGTCATTATGACTCTGGAGGAAAAAAGGGAATTGAATTAAAATCGAGAATTTTATCAATGACACGTCGAACGAATTCATGCACTAAACAACAGATAATACCAACCCGAGTCTGGCGTGATTTATTAAAATTTAATCTCGTGACTTTCTTCATAAATGATTTTGTCTCGTAAATCGATGCTTTATTTAAGTTTCTCTCTCTCTCTAACTCGCGGCTATTTTCATTCTCTTGCTCTTGCAATCGCTTACACATCAATTCATCCTTCCTCATTTGCTTCTTCAATTCCCTCTGCTTTCTCGCTTCCTCGTCATCCTTTAGTCTTTGCTTCTCCGCAACATTTACATTTTCTAAATAAGAGCATGCCATCTGTATTTTGCTTTGCAAGTGCGTAGACACCGGTGAAACAATTTTTTCGCCAGTATTGTCCACACAACTGTCACTGTCGTCTATCTCTTCGTTAAGCTCGTTCAAGGTTTTATTAATTTCTTCATCGTTTAATAAATGATTTTTCATAAAGCTGTTCTTCGAATTATACGACGATCGGATTATATTCTTTTTCTTAGCTCTGGGACCCTTGAAATTCTTTTTGACCAGATTTGGAGATACAACGCGCCCTGAATATTGTAACTGTTTGTAGTCGAGTTCATCGTCTATCGAAGGATTTACAGTTAAATTCTTATGTAAATTCAGCATGCTCGAATTATCAAATAACTCGGAATCTAAAAGATCCTTAGTGTCGTCTACTTCAGTCATCTCGATAGGATTAACAAAAGTAGCTTGATTTTTCTGGCCCTCCTGATTTCTCTTCAACTCCTCCTCTGCCTGTTTTGCCTGCGGCCATTTTCGTTTCTTTTTATTTTTATCGATAAACTCATCATCGTCGTCGTCGCTTTTCTCATAGTCACTGTCATATATGGCAGCCCCTATATTACACAATGCCTTACGCTTAGCTATTCGGTCGAATTTATCATTAGTTAATTCATCGTGTTCAGGATTCGTCTCCTCGGATGGACTTTTCTCCAACGGGACATTCCAATTTGTGGGAACCTGGGCAAATATTGAAACGAATAGATTAGAGTTGGTCTACAGGCAAATTTGAAGGAGCGTCTCAATTTTCTCTTTAAATTTATAAAATTTGTGCCCCATTGAAATGCAAATCACGCTGGATTTGCGATTAAATGGATATTATATTAAAAAATCGTCATTTACAATAAATTCAATTATAAAGCGTTTCTCTTTCTTAGTCACTCGGGCTTTCTGTTTATAAATAGCATATGGGTAAGCTGTTGTATCCGCACAACATTACCAATTAATAAATTTACTCATATTTTCATTATTTCATTCGATACAATATTCTTATCGTCAATTCATAAAATATTTATAAGCTAATAAATAATTATAAATATTATAATCTTAAGGTATAAAGTGAAAGTGGTGCAGGCTCTTTTAATTTAATATTTTCTTAATTATCGTAATAAAGGGTAAAAAAAAAATCAAGTAATATTCTATCTAAGCACTTATATGCATTTATATATTTACGTGCAATGGATTACGATTGATGTAAATTCCAATGTATTATTTAAATACTATTGATGCGAAAATTATTCTTTAAGAAATAAGAGAAAGTGCTCAACTTACATAAAAGCTATCGATAATTGAAGCTGTTATGCTTTGTAGGTTTTAAAAGTTCATTTAATAAAATGTTGAAAGTCATTGAAAAGAAAATTAAAATATATATTTAAAGGAATAATAGAGAAAGATAGAAATTACGTTAAATTATTAATTTTTAAATCTCTTTTGCATTGTAATTGCAACAAATAATAAACGTGAAATATTATAAAATACGTTTATTAATTGTATTAAATTTTATTGATGTAATTATTGGTGTAAATTTACAAACAATATTTTTCAAATACATTTAGCTTTTCAATAATTTACAGTTTCTATAATTTTTAAAATCGACGAAATTTATAAATAAGTAAAAATCACAAATACACGCGCATATATATATATATATATGCATGTAAACGTCAATGAAACATTTTCTTGAATTTTTAATATCTTATTGTACGTCTCCTATAATTTTAAGTATTAGTTTTCAGTAAGCACTCTTTGGAGTACGTACCTTGATGGGTGAGCCCCATTTTGTTTTTCCATTTTGATTAGACAATTCCAATAAGATCAATTGTTCACGTTGACTATCTAGTTTATCGCTCATATCTTGAAACAATATTTTGAATTCTTTGGATTTAGTTGTATCATACATACACTGCAATAACTCTTTTGGTCGAACGTTTAGAGGGTTTGGCTGTTCTCTTAGCATAGTATTCTTATTTTGACTAAACTTGAAGGAATTTAATTTTAACAGCGTTGATTCTGAAAATTCCAATGGCGTGGTTGGTGGCTGATCTTTACTATTTCGTCCATTAATTGAATTTCTATTAACGTTGCTCTTTGTTTCAAGTACTAGACGATTATTATTTGTAGATAAATATTTTTCATAAACTTTCTCGTCCTTACTGTGGTTGACTTTGTTGCTTAAAATATTATTATTAGGGATATTACAATTGAATGTTGAACTTTCTTCTTTACTATCGCTGGTAATTGCCTTGTTGGTTAATAACGATTGAGTCGAAAACTGTTTGTTTGCATTTGGAGAATTTCGTAGTGATATTAGGCCGCTTACACTCGATTTTTCACACTATAATTTATAATAAAAATTGTTAATAAGGTTAATAATAAATAAATTGTCAATAGTAAGGTATTAATGAGCAAATGAATTGTAATTTTGCACGTAAAGAGTCAATTTATTAATAATTAACGATGAAGCTTCCCAAGTCTTGTGTATCGACATGTCATTTGCGAAGCAAGCAGGCTGTCCTTAAAAATGAAAGGACGAAGAAGAGAGATAAATTCCTAATTTTCAAATAATTCGACTGCATTGTTACAATTCTGTTGTTTAGAATGAAATTTTTTTTTTTTCTACGCAAAAGTCATAACAATTGGTAAATGAATTGCAATAACTCTCGGGCTATTCTATATACTCACATTTATATTACGTATTCTCGATGCTATCGTAGCTTCAAATATGTTGCTCGATTCTTTTGGACTCGGACGTTCGTTAATAATATCAACGTCTGTAAAGGAAACACCAGGCTTAGGTAAATACTATCTACATCCATGATAATCAAGCGGCTTTTATTATTATTATTGCATAGGTGTGCGTGGGCCCGCGCGCGTGTACGTAGGTGCGCGTGATGCAAATGAGAAGGAAGTTGTTCTTTTTCTGGAAATTGCGAACGCTCGTCACGATGAATTTAACAATAATAACGGCCATTGCATCGCCCAGCTAAATTGCATTCGCTCGTGCGTCTCGCTCGCCGTAATGCAATAAACACAACAATAAACATCTCGCGAACCCGTCGAAATTCCCAATCCCACCAGTAACAAAGACCGAGGGCTGCATTTCATACAATTAACGCGCCATCCCAAACGAGTTCCGCCTACCAGCACCATTAAATAGCAGTAAAATCATTGTACTTAGATTTCCGATCTTCGTATCTTCCTTCGGCCGAGCCTGCCTACTGACTGGCCCACCTCTCGCCGATGCCATTTTCCGACCAAAACACCGATCACTAGGAGCCAATTGTTCCGGGGGGATTATCAGCGGGCCAGCACGAGTCCCAGACGCGCGCAATGCCGGCAAACACAATTGGATTACAATCCGAGCTGAAGCGCACTTCACCTCCTCGCGACAACATTAGCGGCAATTCCACGAAACTCCCGTCTCATTGTCGTAAACGAGCGGCGGCGACCTGTCGAATAAACGAGGGCGCGCGTACCTCAACATCATTCCTCCCGATAAACAAAGAAGCACACATCTTGGCCCGTGCGCGCTCTTACGCGAAAGCGGGTCGCGAACCTTTATGGCGAGTTTTCAGCGACTGTTTTCAGCCACTTGACTAGCGTCCATTACTCTCTCTCCCCCACCACCACCATCACCGCGTTCCCTTCCGCCCACCCCGCCCCGACCGTCGACCTCACCGCCGCTGCCGCCGCTGCACGCACATGTGCTTAGGTGAGGTGAGGGGGGCGGGGGGCGGACCTACTGGTTCCCGAGAGCTTTGGGCGCCAAAATCTCTCGCTGCCACTTGTTGGTTAAGTTTTGTGGCGGCCCGGTGCCGATCATCCTCCATGCCCTCCTGAGCGATCCTCGAGATGGCGGATGCCAAGCTCATCAGGCTCGTCCACACGACCTTCAATATTTACGGCTTGAGAATAACAAGGTAAGGGGCACTTTTCAATTGTGTTTTTAATGGAAATAGTCTGATGGTGTGTGTGCTTTTAAGGAAGCTGAGCGGCGTGGTGGCCAAGCACTTGCAAAATAATCCGGATGTTAATGCGGAGGTCTGGCTGACGAGAATAATCGACCAAATACTCACGCAAAATCTGCCAGCTGGGAATGTCGACCTGGATAGTATAAAGCTCGCACTGAGGGAGTGCTTTAAGCCAGAGAGCACGCTGAAAGAGAGCGAGACGGTGCTGAATGTCATTGACATTTTCACGGTGCCCAAAGTCGTGTACGACTTGAATAAGAAGAAGTACGTGGTGCAAAAGATGAGGGGCAACCTGTTCTCGGAGGCCGTCGACAAGTCATTGGTCTTTAAGGAGCGATTGGATCTGCTGTGGTACAGAACGCAGAGGCACGCAAGCTTCGCACCGTCCAAATTTGGCAACACCGAGTCCAATAAATTGGAATTGGTCCCCATTGAGTTTCTCCTTAGCGAGGCCAAGACAAACGACGTCTGCATTATGGGGCTGCTCTCTCAGCTCAAGGAGGGTCAATATTACCTCGAAGATTACAGTGGATCGATTAAAATTGATCTTAAAGATGCTATATCCTTTTCAAACAGCGGCCGCTAGTATGTGCAAACGTCTGCGCTCCTTAAATTATCGGATAATTAATGACAAGTTTTTTTTGCAATAGGGTTTTCCTTGACTTCTCATATCTACTTCTTTAATTCGAGCTTGATTATGGAAGGCTCGATTGTTCTAGCCAAGGGCAGATACGTCGAGGGGATACTACAAGTCGATAATATTGATTTCCCACCGGCGGATTCGGCGGAAAATAGCAGAGTCAATTTTGGGGATACTAATACGTTTGGTGGATCTCATCCGACGTCGTTGAAATTGTCAGAGAAATTGAGGGCATACGAGGAAGCGAATAAAGATAACTTCATTATTGTAATCTCGGAATTTTGGGTGGATAGTGAGATTGTATTGAGCAAATTTAAGGTTCTGCTGTCAGGATTTGCCGAGACTCCTCCGACCGCAATAGTGCTATGTGGGCACTTTCTAAGTTCCTCGTCCACTGCCACCAGTGTTGGAAAATTAAGAGGAGGATTTAAGAAGCTTGCGGCGATAATCGTGGAGTTCCCAATGGTTCAGAAGAATACTAAATTCATACTCGTGCCCGGTCCTTATGATCTCAGTGCTCCAAAGATATTACCAAGGGCGCCCATACCAAAATGCGTGCTCCAAGATCTGCTTAAAGTTCTGCCAGAAACTTATTTAGCAACGAATCCCTGTCGATTGCAATATTGTACAAAGGAAATTGTCATTTTCAGAGAGAACATGATATCTAAACTGTGTCGAAATACTCTCCATTATCCGAAAAAGCCGGAAGACGAGGCGAGCGAGGACAGGGGAGAGAAGATATACGAGGCCGTGAGAAAATTTTCGTTATTCGTTCGACCTAACCTGCCGATTGTGCTTCCTCCTCCTTTTAACAATCGTGCTTTTATTTCAGTTTGCAAAATCGATCATTAGACAGTCGCATTTAACTCCACTGCTGTTCTCGATGATTCCTGTGTATTGGAAACACGATCAGGCCTTGCAGCTTTACCCCACGCCAGATCTCATAATCGTAGCCGATGATTTTCAGCCTTACACTACCAGTTACGCCAGCTGTAAAGTCATTAATCCTGGGCCATTCGGTAAAAGTAATTTTGCCTTCAAATGTTACAACCCCGCAGACAATATTGTCGAGGACTGCGAAATACCTGCGGACGACAGCTGAGCTTAGTCGAGCTTAGTTGAGCTTATTAAGCAGCTTAAAATGAGCGAGGAGATACGCAAAACATACAGTGTAAATAATTTCATATACTATGTATAATATATATTTTGTAAAAGAAACTTATAAGCATTTGTACAGTATTTATTTCTTAAAATATATATATATATTTCATTTTTATATTGTAAGAACTACGTAATTCTTCCTTATAGCTAAAATGAAAATAATAAATAATATTTTCAAATTTCGTAAGACTTAAATCGTGAGAATTTACTTTTATTTGAGAGAAGAGAGAGAGAGAGAGAGAGAAGAGAAAGGAAACAATTGTTATTTACACGCAAAGTTTTAAACGAGAATATTTATAAATAAATAAATACGTATGTGTATAGCTGTGTGCGTACAGTGGGTATGCGCATCCTTATATATATATACACAAAAGTGTGAGCGAATCTATTATGATAGATTTCTTCTTATACGCTGAAATGTAAGGAGTTTGCAGAGGGATGAGGATTATTCTAAACTTGTGAATGTATTTTGGCTTTTAAAAGTAATCTTTCTTTATCAGAATTCCAAAAAAGAACATAACGAAAACAATTACTCTTGTATATTAAATATTATATACAGCGGCATAACTTAACTTCCTACTTAGATAAATTTAATGAATTATTACTGGTAATAAGTTTGAACGTGTCAAAAATATACTGACAGATTAAGAATAAATTCTTACAACTGATTACTCGAGTCACGTATCACAATCTATGCGTACCGAGGCACTTTTCAACCTCACTTAAGGTATTAAAAATCAATTTTGATTACACAACTCTCTTCTCCAGCATCAAGTTTCATGTTACTTTGGTAAGAAAAACAATGATAATAAGAAAGTTGCTTTGTAATTATGTAACCTGTGATCGTACTGTGATCGTATCTGACTTAATAATAAATGAACAAAGATGTATAAGCTAGGTGTTTTCTAACAGAGTTTAGAAAAAAAAGAAAAAAAACAAAGAAAAAATGAGAAGAACAATACTACATTATTGCACATGCTTACTGAGTACGTTTTTTTTACTTTTAGCTTTGTTGGATACTACTAATCAATTCTCCCCCCTTTCCTTTCGCTCTTAAGATCGTGGATCGCTTCCGTTATTCTTAATACATATATTTATATATATAATACGATTATGTACCGATGCTTCTCGCGCCTCACTATATACACAGATGCATAAATTGGAGTGTTGCATTTATAAATTCAGTCGTCGGATGATCATTCAGTCCTTTGTACTCTCCATCTCATGAATTTCCAGGCCCACTATCGATTTCTCCTACAGGCACAAAAGACATGTCATTAGGTTCTCGCAAACGTAATAATAGGCATTTCACACATATACAAGTCGATATACGTCGACGTAGTAAACATCGGCGCGATCCGTCATCCGTCATCAGAGACTTTATTATCGGTCATTAGCAGAGTCAAGAGAGGAGCAGCCTACGCGCTCAATGATATTACAACAGCTTTGGTGGCTTTTATGAATTGCCATTCAATTATCGCGCGCGATTCTCAACATTAATTCGCACACCAATAGGCTCGGCTCCACTCTCACCTAAGCACGGACACTCGGACAATTGCTTGTACTAACGGTCTCTCTGGTATCTTCGACAAGCCTCGTTTCTTTCCTCCGCGTCAAAGTACCACAATGTTATGGCGTATCTTGTCTTGTAGGCCGGCTGGACCTCGTGGGGATTTCTCCGATCCGACCAGAAGAAGAGGATTCGATCGAAAAGTGGCTCGATATCCGCTACTTGATCCTGCCAGCCGTCCGGGAATATCCTGAGGAGGCCGCCATTTTGCTGAAACAGTCGGTTACTTTTAATAATTTCAGTGCTTCGCTCCCTCCTCCCGGCTACTTTATTATCCTCAAATCATAAATGCAAATTATGAATCTTGTGCAGTCGCGGGCATTTGATAGCGAGTCTTTCGACAATCGGCAAGCGCTTGCTGGAGAACAAAAATATTGGCGCTCACGTGCGCAAAATTAGATCTCCCTTGCCTGTGAATGGAAGGGAATTTTTAATTGTCGTATTACAACAGCGAAGCCGATATTTTTACACTCGTATCTCAAATACGTGTCTGCCCAAACACGGCCCCGAGCCTCGAAATACTTTACAATAGCATTCATAAGATGATAATAGCGAGCCGGAGATCAATTTACCTTGATATCCCAATCCCTATTTAAATAATATATCGCCGTGATGCATCTGCCGTCTTGATTTGGATTATCCACGTGCTTTACATAATGGGAACCGTAGCCAGGATAACACGCCACCATAGCCTTGAAAAAGCAAAAGAGGAGCATACATTAGAAAATGGCTTTTCCAGAGTCGTAAAATGCTGTTAGAACAATGTCGCGTGATATGAAATCGTATAGGGAGGCGAGAAGGAAAAAAATATGACATGAATAATGTAGTTTTATTGAGCTTGGCACATGATTCACTCGGAGAATGAAAACATTTAATGACTACTGCGCTGCTTTGTTTTCGTAATTTCAATTATTCTTAAAATACGCTTTCTACAGCTTCCTTAAAACGAAATATTGTTGTTACGTGATAATAATAATTGATGACGATGACGATGTCGATGATAACAACAACAACAACAACAACAACAACTCTTTGACACAAATTAATACAGATTCAGTTGCAGAAAAGCTTCAATTAATTAATTATTTATGCATAAAGGAATAACGTATATATATATTGAAAAAATTGCGAGACGAGATTAATAAAATCACAATCTCTATGGCCACTTGAAAATATCATTTCTCTCATCTGCGCCCAGAATCATATTTTCTTTGGAGCAAATGTTATTTGAACGTCATCCGAGCGCAAAGTTACCATCAATTAACTATTGTAATTTCATATATTATACGTTAATTTACCGTAATTTAAACATCTTTAATTTAGGTAAGAAATTTTTAATTGTAACGCGTAAACGGCGAGGTTATGCATCCCAACTCGTAAATGGTAATATTATGCATTGACTATGGTTTAATAAAGTATAAATCAATCATTACGATCATACATTGATGAAGCCTATTACATTCGAGCGGTAAAAAAAAAAAAATACATTCTTATGATAATTAGCGATAAAAACGAATATTATATTTTATTAAAGTTTCATTGTGTCGCGTATAATGAAAAAGGAAGTCATAAATTATAAAGTCTAGAAAATATTTGTATCCACAATATTATCTAACCAGCATGAGGATGGACAGCAAACAACATATACATTGACGCATAAACCACTAAATGTCACGTATTCATCGTGATTCTCACGCACACCATTGGACAAACTTAATTGCGATAAGGTTTCCGTTTTATTTTTGGGCAGAGGAAGGGAGAGATAAATCAGATATAACAACAAGCACCTCCAAATAAAAAATGATTAATTATCTTATATAGCTTGTAATATGGGAAAAGCTTTAACGTTACATTATTGACAAATTTATAGTGACATTGTTAATTAAATCCTTCTTTCTTGTTCTATATATATATATATATATATGTTGATATAAAGTTGCTATTTCGGAGAATTTGCGTTGAAATATTTGTCAAAAAGAAAATATTAAATTTTATTTAAAAATTAGGAAATTCTTTCTGTCAAAACTCATTAAATAAAAATAACATATTTCGAAGGAAATGACGATTATTTCTATTTATCGTTGATACCAATGAGTTTTAACGGGAATTTTCATTATTCAAATATTAATTATATTACGTAGGGCAGAAGGAATCGGGTATTCTTAATTTTAAGTTTTAGAATGAAAAATAAATCTTATACTATATCGGATTAATTATTCTTTAATAAATGTCCGATCGATTTTTATTTCAATTAAAGTGTACGTGAAATAATTTGAGAAATACGACGATAAATTCCCTTTTTAATCTCACTTTTTTACATCAATGAAGTTGCTAATAAACCAACGCCGTAATGAAATTATTATCATTTGCCATTAAATTTTGTGTCCAGATAATGTAAAAGGTAAGAAGTACTGCCTTTTGGTGGGGAACAACATCTGAATTCCTCTTTTAATCATTTTTTAATTTCTTCATTGTAACGGAATTTTTCATTGAGACGGGATTTGGAATAATTGACCTTTCGTACGTAAATCGATCAACAGCTTCTTAATAATCGTCAGCTAAAACAATCACGTTTGGATGCAAGTGTTTGTGGTTTAATGTTATGTCACGCATAGATGGCGGTGAGTTAACAGTCATCGCTCGCTATCTTAGTACTGACAATCGGATAAACCAATCAAGAAAGTTAAGCAGCCAGACTCGGTCACCACCAACGATGGCGGCCGGGGGGGGGGGAGGAGAATGGTTAATGTTAGAGGGAAGAGATGTAGGAAACAAGCATTTGTGCTTATCGCATTCCATAAGGAACTGGAATTTAAATAACAAATGATATTCTAAGGTCTATAAAGATTGCGCGCTTACTCATCACGCCATGTGACTTTTAGTGGTGTTGGGCTGATTCGCGGTTTACTGGCGACTCGTCCTATCTTTAGTCCGATACACCGACAATGTTGCACAATCGTCATTATACTCGAAGCTCCTTGATTAATTGACACTGGCGAAAGTACTTACGGGCGTACACGAGTCTTCTTATGAACGGTTAAATAAGCGGGAGCGCATTTGAATTCGTAGGACTACGAAGCAGAACGATTACAATTTGATGGACCAAAAACTCATGAAAAACTATAAACAAAGACGAGTAAGTTTAATAACAACAGCGCGCGGTCGTCACGGATGTAGGTCACCAAATATTACTTTAATAATAATTTCTCTACGACTTTTGTTGCGTCTATATTAGTAAGAAAAAAGGTCGCTAAGTAAATTGTTGATAAAATAAGCATCAATTTCCATTAAAGAATCGTCAATTGCGTTGCCGACGATGCACATTTTCTTTTGCGCATAATTTGTAAATAAATTAATTTTACATTGTAGGTCCAATTGGATTTTATTAGCACACTTTCACACAAGTTCAGCGACCAACTTATTTTCACAACTGATTGAAGCATTATTATTTGCTACTTGCAGCTTCTGATTAATTCTTAAAAGTATTTATGAAATTAGGGAAAATTAAGCCCAAAAATGTTAGGAAGTGCGATAAGGAAGCGCGAAAAAGCGTAATTCACCTTTACTTATGAATTCGTGGATTTTGTCAATACTGTCGGTTATTAAAATTAAAAAATTTCAAAAAGTAAGCAAAATGTCAGGTCATCGCTTGACGTGCAATGTTTTATGTAAGAGGAGTTTTTCTTTTCCATCTACCCATGAAACGTTGGAGAGGCAAAGGCACGTGTAGCCAATAATAGCTATGATAATTGTTTAAAAACATTTGATTTTCTATAAGTATCTTCTGAAATATCTTGTGAAATATGAAACGAACATGCTTACGTGTTTTCTGCAAAATTTTGTCCATTATTTTAACCATTATCTACTCTATTGAAAATTTCGTAATAATTGAATTGTATAAAAAAAAAAAAAAAAAGGGAAATAACGAGAATGAGAGCGAGAGAGAATTCTAATTCATGTATCTTTATTAAAAGTGGAAAAAATCGTTATTTTATTAAGGGAATTTATTAAATTATAATACAAAACTTGCTTATCGGATAATATCGAACTTATTGTATTCTAGAAGTTGACCAACAAAGGATTGTTATTAAAGAATATCAATTTATTAATTGAATAATACATTTTATAGTGAAAAGCCGAGGATTAGCCTGAAATGCATAAAAACACGCGTATTTATAAAAAATTGTTTTTTTAATATTCAAAATGACATTTTGTTGGGTTTTTAAACTTGATTTTAAACTTACAAATTGGCCTAATTTGTCATCTGATGTAATATTAGTTGATATATGATTGAAATATATGATATTTACAAAAGAATTAATCATAAATTCTCTATTTCATACATTGCGAGCCTGTTGACGATACAATTCATGGAAGCAAGAAATTAAGATAAATTTGCACTGAGATGTATAATTACGGCTTCTAAATATTGAGATATTATTACTGTCGAAATCAATATTTGGGGATGTAGAGATGATGATTTGAGGAGGCCGAGGTGGATGGAAAATGGTAAGAAGTGACAGAGTTGGCTGTACAATGTACACGGAAAAGAAATTTATTCGTTCCATTTTCTCTCTCTACGAGCTCCTCAGCATAATAACATTTTCAGAAGACACGCGAGTTCACTTCGACTGAAAATGAAAATCGAGTTTGCCTTCACTCGCCAAAGGAACATTTCCATATTTGCAACGACGAGCTCCCGACATCGATGCGTCCCTTTTATTTTCACGCTTCTTTTCTCT
This sequence comes from Ceratosolen corneri, assembly GCA_030522565.1. Classification (NCBI taxonomy): domain Eukaryota; kingdom Metazoa; phylum Arthropoda; class Insecta; order Hymenoptera; family Agaonidae; genus Ceratosolen; species Ceratosolen corneri. The sequence continues at coordinate 42,859 of JAPYYT010000231.1, forward strand.
CTCTCTCATTTACACTCGCAAGTCCCTAGTTCGTGTTACCCCCAGTAATGTTACTTCGAGCGTATATTCCATTGGGCATTTCGACTTCTTTTTTTAAAAATGCAATTGACAATGTAGTCATATCCGAGTTGCTTTAGTTGATTTGTACAAGTGCACGCCACGACAGTCTGCGATGCGTACGTGAAGTAACGAGTGAATCAAGTCGACACTTGACTAATCGCTTTTTCACGAATACAATGTTTCAACTCGTTCATTGCATTAATTAACAATCCCATGTACTTTGTACAATTTCAGCTAATTTCTGCTATTCCGTGTCAATTCGCATCAATGCAGCTGAGGCAATGCAAAACAAACTCAATAACATAAATTAAATAAATGGTTATTACAAGTATAAATATGGGCGCCTTAATGATCGGCAATACATCAACGTTTTATGCAAATACAATTACGTTTATGTAATTACACTTGACATTTCACACGGGAAGTCTAATCTATCTTTATATATTTAAATTAAAATTCGGTATTTGCTTTGCTAAATATTTAAGTGTAAAAGATCTCGGTACGATTCTCATTTACTCGGCCTATAGATAGTTGCACTTCAAATTATAGGATAAAGAAGATTCATCAAATATGTGCCTTTCTATTTAATTGCCCTATAGCATCACACGCATGTAATATATTACATAAAGAATAAGGAAGAAAAGAGAGTGAGAGAGAGAGAGAGAGGAAAGAAGATGAAAAAGAAGAATGCGAGTGCGTCAACACAGGCACGCTGTTTTAAGCAAAAGTAAATAATAGATTACCTTGAAGTCGCCTATATGATTACATAGTATCCGGATGGCTTGAAACATAAATATTATGCTGATAATGCAGATAACGTGTTGGGAAGCTCGTAGCAAACTTTCAGAATGAAAAGAGAGAGAGAGCTGCGTGTGCCTGTGTATGTGTGAGGGGGCGCGTGAGAGTGAGAGAGAGTGAGTGAGAGAGAGAGAGAGGAAGATAAAGAAAGCGTTGATCAAGTCCGGTCAACGATAATTTTTTTTCTTTCGATTATTTTTCATTCATAATCATCTTGGTTCAATCGTCAATTGATATTATCAGAATTTATCAGAAAATAGAATTTGTTTGTGGTCGATTGAAATTTCTATTGGATGCGTAATGAAAATAACACATTAACATTTATTATTATTTTTTTTTTTAATATTTTATTTTTAACCAACCTTATATGTCTCGCAACAATTTTTTTTTTTTTTGAATAAATCGTATTAAGATGCCTGCAAATATAACATGCTTTTATAAATGTAACGTCTAGACTAATAATAATTTACCTACGGATTCTTCACAAATTATTCTCTACGTAACTTTTTTACGCAAAGTGGGTGTGTGCGCGCGCGCGTGTAGTGCCACTTGTAGTTTAAGTTATAAAATCATGCTCCAAGCCAAAAATATTTCTTAATATCAGTCTAATTAGTGGTTGTCTTTGTAATCAGAATTGGTATGGCCAAGGTCATCGTGCGCTCGAAGAAGCGTACTTTTCTAAGAGAGTCCCTTCTCTTTTTTCCTGGAGTTATCGCATTACTCGGTTATCGATATTAATATTAACTGCTTAATCTAAATGAAAGTTCACGGTCTTTGATTTCTATAGCACACGTGGTCTTTTTAGTATTGTATCCCTTTTCGATTCATCGATCGCACAACACGTAAATTCTTCCATTTGACTATTTCTCATTAATTTACAGGACAATGCTACACACGCGAGCATTTTTTCTTCTTCGCAGATTACCAATCTATAAGCAAAATGTCAATAAATAAAAATGTCAAAGGCGTGGCACGTACTGTCCGAATAACAAGTTAAAAATACTGTTTTACAAGATTATGGAAATGTTTATTTTAATCGTTACGTGCGTACTTGGACTGTTGATTAACTTAGTATTTATTTAATAATCGCCATCAGCAAGATACACGCCCGAGCGGAAATTAATTTTAGAGAATGAATTTGGAACGACAGGACGTCACGATCGTTTGATCAAATTATTACGACATACTAAACATATTATGAACTATTTCACAAAGTAAAATGTGTTTGTTCCTGCTTCGTAGCTAGCGTTACACTTAAAATAAACGATACTGTTTAATTAACGCGTTTCTTTTTTTTTTCCCGTCAAGGTCACGAATTATTAGACAACACAATCAAAACGTCGAGTTGGTGCTGGTTGGCTCTGGTATTGCACACGTATTCGTGGCTAAAATAGATTTTTCTCGGAACAAAGGCTTACTTTACAATCGATAAGTTGCTATTATTACTTTTTTTTTTACTGCCCTCGCTTGGTTATTCAAATAATTTTATTTTACAATCATTCGCTTAGGCTTACAGCCCAATGAAGTCCAAGTATTTACTTAATACGGGCATTGGTGTGAGCATCCAATGGTTAGTTATTTTCATGCTCGATCATTAACAATAATTAATAAAACACCATCAAAAGCATTAAAAACAAAAAAACAAAAAAAAAACAAAAAATATCTCTCTATAAATAAGTTGTAAAGTTTTGGATACATAATATTAATAATCGACTTATTTTCCAAGTCGTACCTTTCTTAATTGTTGGCAATTTCTTGCCAAGGGAAAAAAAGCTTTTGAACATTGGTTTCCGTTAATTACAAGGTCAATGTAATTGGAAGCTCGTTTTAACGACACGATAGACAGGCGAAACGGATAAAAGGTAATATTTCCAAAATAATAGATGAAAATATTTCGTACGTAATTCCCGTAGAAGCCATTGAAATTATCATTAACGAGACTAAAGGGAACAATTGTACTTGGATATTTAAAAAGTAAGCCAATCGGAATAAATTTCGTTAAAGAATATATCACTTTTTTTTTTATTGAAATTGGCAAATGCAAAATATTATAATAATAAAGGCCTTTAATTTACATTAATTAGCATGATTTCCTTGCAGTTCAGTTATGAACGTTGTCCATGCGCACAATGATAAATGTAAAGTTCATAGGAAAAGCTTTGCTCATACTTATTATTATTTAGGGTGACATGGTCCGAGCGCAATAATATCCAAAAACTATTGCACAAGAGCAAAAAGCCTTTTCATTCTAATTGTCGCGCAGCCACGAACACTCCCGGAATATAAATATAAGCGTTTGCAAGTTTGTGCAATAAATTGCAAAGAAGATAAAAAGATAAAAAGTTCATTCCACATATGACGTATCATTCCACACAGGTCGACAACAATAGTACACGATACGTGTATAGCAAATCCCGTTAAATCGATAAAAATGAGACCTTCTCGTCTTCATTTGCCACTTTATGTTATTAAAAGAGAAAGGCGAAAGGGCCTATTCGAGAGTTGTTGGGGCAAGGGAATCCGAATATCTGCAAACGAGGATAAAAGTAAATATACGACATTATCATAAGATCAGAATCGAATCCAAGCTTTTGGGCGCTCGCACGCAACATCGTGTGTACCGTGTATCGAGGGCCGTAAATTGAATGCCAAATAAGATTAATAATCCTCGTGGTGCTCGAATAAACAGCTAAAAGTACTGCAAAATGTCGAGGAGTGATGCGTTAGTTAGTTTGTATTATAACTTTTTATTTTGGCACTTAATCTCTTTGCAGATAGATATGTGCTTGGATATCACTGTGCATATCTGAATCTGCGGGTATTATTGTAATCCAGCGACTGGCGCAGAAATCCACCGGCTAAGTCACGCGTATACATGGAGACGAGGAGGAGGAGGCGCGCGCGGGCGCGCGTGTGGCCAGGTAAGAGGGAAGGGAGACGGGGGGTGGGTGGGTAGAGTGCGCTCACAGAGATCACAGCGGAGGAAGAGGGCGTCTGCCTGTGCTGGGAGGCGAGATGGGGAGAGGGCCTTCGGCCATCACGGCCGACTGCATCGTCGGACGTGAGAAAACGGCCGTGTGCGCGCGCGTACGTAGCTGCTCTCGGGGTGGAGCACGTGGGCAACGACATTGGTCGGGGGGCTCCGGGACACACGTAGTGGAAGCGCGGCTCTGGCGTACGTGACCGACTGCACTGCTGCCTCTTCCCCAGCCCCGACACAAGCCGATAATACGCCCAATGCACTCGTGCCAGATAAATTCAGCGTGCCTCGTCCGTCCGTCTCTCGCCCCCACCCTTTCGTATTCTCTCGCGCTCCCTCTCTCTCTCTCCCGCGGTCTTGGAGGGCGTCGGGGGGCGGGACGGGGGAGGCAGGACTGTAGCCAAATATCGTGTACGAGCGATCGCTGGTCGCATGAATGGCGGGAACGCCGGTCACTCCGAATATATCAATGTTGGCGCGTTCGACCAGCCTGGATATTCTTCATGGACTCGCGAGACTTGGGCTCTCATTTATGGCTGCCAATGCGATCGCCAATGCGAGGGTGTCGGAGGGGCGAGGGAGGGAGTGCAAACTCCGAGTTCGCAGGCCGGTGCGCGCGACACTGCTTTTTTTCCCCATCTCGTTGTTATTATTATTACTCGTAATTACTGGTATTGTTGTTGTTGTTGTTGTTGTTGTTGTTGACGTCGTCGTCGTCGTCATCGTCGTTGTTTATTAGTACGAATGGCAATGTGCGCTGCTAAGAATCCGCGCATCCGTGCAAGACTGCACTTTTGCGTGCTGGCGTTGTTAAAATTTTTTTTGTCAATCCATCACGTAACTGTCAAGTTTAAAAATAAATTCTTCGGCAAAGTATCGGAGTGTCGTTGTTGCTTTTATTGTGATGCTTTGCAGAATATCGAGGGCAAAGCTGCTCGTTCGTAATTATTTATTGGTCGAGCCTTTGTTTACGTATTCTTGGATGTGGAGATTTTCTAAACGTTGGTCGGGCTATAAGAAATCTGTCAGCAACAACGGCATCTACAGCTTATTCCAAAAAACTATTGCAACAAACTCGTAATTATAATTTAATGAACGTAAGGGCTGCTTATGACGTGAGTATTATTATTTTTCGAATTCGTTGTTTAAGTATGCGTGGAGGAGCTTTTTACGTCGATTCTGCAAAGCCGAGTGCCCAAGAAAACTTGTTAAGGCAATATTGAAGTTCAATAAAAGGCTAAAACTTTGAAAAGTAATAAAAAATTTAATTACGTAAAGCGTCGAATTGTCGTCGCTGCTGTCGTTGCCGTCACCATCATCATCATCATCATCATTATTATTATTGTTGTTATTGTTGTTGTTGTTGTTGTTGTTGTTATTGTTATTATTGTTATTGTTAATGTTGGGGCAGTGGACAAAGGGTACACGATCGGGATAAGTAAAAATATTCATAAAGTAATAGAAATTGTAGCATATATGTACAGCTTTAAATTGAAAAGATTAAATTATTCAATTATTCAATGATAGGGGAACGAGAGACACAAAGTGATACAATGTAATGGTAATTAAATCTTCAAACTAAACAAAAGATAAAGAGTGAATAATTAAAGGAATAGGGCCACGTGAAGTAGATGAAGATACACAAATTACGTACAGACTGAGATAATGTAAATCTATAGTTAAATAATTAAATAGTCTGATTACAGGCAATGCCAAGAGATTAGCATTTACAATTGTTATATAGATTTTGGTTTAATATTGACTCGATTACATTTTGCAAAAACGTTTTAAGCTTTATCAATAATTTATGTGTAATTGGGTTTACTCTCTCTCGATAATTTCTTTTGCAGTTCTTCTCATTAGCTCTCGTCCCACGCTAAATATACCAAGATTTTGGACTGAAGCGAATTCAAAATAATAACTTACAGAGAAGGAGAATTTATAGTTTAGTTAGTGGGATAATAATAATACATTGAATAGAATATTATGATAAGAGAGGAAAATGATTGAATCGTGAAATTTTGAAAGTGATTTTTTTCATAAGAAAATGCTCAGTGATATACCTCCCAAATATTTCATGCATTTGGCAACGGAATGAAAACATTGCTTTAATGACTCTATGAAAATGCTGGTAAATAAATTAAAGAAAAGCCAAAGCTTGGCACTGTCATAGTTGGAATGGTAAATGTTTTTTTTACTTATGCATTACCTTAGTCCTTCCATTTATTGTATAATCTCCCATCTTTCCATTATTATACATCTTGTTAGCTCTCATGATTATGGCATCTACTTTTGATATTAACATCCCAATGTTCTGGCAGTTTTTCTCTTTACCGTCCAGCCATGCTATCTGATCGCCCCGTATTGTTTTTAAGTCACTCGCAGCGGCCTTATTCGACACCAATTGACCATCTCTGAACATACCAGCACTATAAACGTTTAAAACTTCATTGTGTACCGCTATGCCCTTCTCGGTGCCCAGAAAATTATTTACAACACACACTCCCCACGTATTCATATCACTAATCACATTTCGACAAATATCATCAATTTCCTCGAGATTGTTTCTATTTCTAGGTAAAAACGAAGGCAGATATTCCTCTTCGTGCCTCAAGCGAACTTCTGGAAAGTTTTTCATTCCGTTGTGATGCCGCTCTGGCATTTCTAAGATTGGCTTATTGGCAGAACCTTCCAGTATCCTGGAACTCTGCAGGGGATTCAACAACTCTGCCCTCGCTCCTAGTATCGTGTCTTCGGAGCTACCTTCATAAGTTATAGGCGACGTCCAGTTGACCCTCTCCTCCTTAGTCAGCAAGTTATTCCTTATGTCTCCTCTGTAGCTTTGATTCTTGGCTTTTTTACTCTGATTGTTCTTCAGACTTCTATTGCCTAGCTCGTCCTCTGAAAAAGCAATCAAAATTCACAATTAGCATGAGTCTTGGCTCGGCGCTTTCTCTTCATTGACGCTTATTATGGCTAAGTTATAAGACTACCTCGACGCGCCCAATTGCAATCTAATTACTGCACCTTAAAATTACCAAGATTTCAATAACCGCACTGTCGCTAAGAATCAAATGGCTTTGCGAATTAAAACACAGCAGGCCAAAGCTCGATTTCAAGCAAACCCACCGACCAAAACTATCAAATATCTCTCACATTTATTCCAAACAAAACAAAATGAGCAAAGAATTTGCCAGCTCTTGCCAGCGGCTGCTCAATCCAAAAATGCCTGCAAAATGGGACTCTGCATTTCAGAAAACGTCAAACAAACAATGGCGCACCTATAATGCCCCACTACAGCAAAATTAAAGCCCTCGTCCGCGACTTTAACGGCAACACTAAGCCTCTGGGCGCTTTAAAGGCCAGTGTCAACTCTGTCAATACCCACCCTCGAGAGAGAGGTTGCTCCTGTTGTGGTTGACTCCAGGCAGCACGTGCTCGGAATCTTGACTGTCCTCCTCAAGGGACATGCACTCGGACAGCCTCGGGCAGATCCTCTTGTGCCGCTTCCAGTCCAGCTTCTGATGCTCCTTGGTGCAATAGAAAGCACGCTTGCAGCGCGAACACCTGAGCAGTCTGTCGTCCCTGCCGCAAACAACGCATCCGCTCCTCCCGATCACGCAACTTGTCCCACTCGTTGGTTGCTGCTGAGAACAACTGACCGCAGGAGCTGACATGTTCCGTATTCGCGCTCTCACGGCAGGTCCACTCCTACCTTCCTTCCTTCTCCTCCTCTTCTCTCCTCCTCTTCCCTCCCACTCGCCACACTCACTCGCTCACTCTCTCTCTCTCTCTCTCACTCTTTCTCTCTCCTGCTGCGAGACTATCCCACCCCTTGCCCGCGCCAACTCACGTACACGCGCGCGCGCGCGCGCCCTCCCTCCCTCCTCCTCCGCGCTCTCTCCCCTTCCCCCTCTCGCCCGCTCGCTCTCTCTCGCTCTCTCGCTCTTACCGACACTCGAGCGCCTCTCAGGCCGCCAACATCGTCGGGCGTGCCGACGACATTTCCACGACGGCCAAAGTCACATACGCTCACGCAATTTGCTGTCCAATGACCGTATGAGCCGCCGCCGCCACAGCTGCCCCGTCCCTATTTACCTCGGAATTCACTAGCTAAACTGCCGCTCCCCTATATTGACTCTCGGGGCGCGACGGCCCCGCGGATTCCCGCACGCCACACCAACTCACGGCTAACAGCAATAAGCCAGCATTTCTCAGCCCCGCCAAAGAGAGCCTCCGTCTCGCCTCCCTGTATCGCTCTCACTTTCTCTCTATCTCACTCACTCTCTCACTGGGAGGAGGCGCGATTCCGCGCTCGCCCGAAGGACAATGTGCGACTCCTCGAGCGCGGCGACGATTCTCCCCGATTAACGCGAGGAGCACTGCCCGGCCACTCGCTCCTCGCCCCTCGAGCTGCGAACTTCGAAGCAAGAGAGACTACGGCCACCGACACGCCAGACGACGTTTTTTCAATTATTTTCTCGCACTGCCTCGAGAGAGCATCCTCTCTCGCGAAAATTGGTGGGGGCGCCACTTTACAGCTGCGTGTGACTTTTGTCGAGATTACGGAGCGCAGCATGTCAAGGGCGCGAGTACTTTTCGCAGGTGTCGTCGTCGTTCATTATTATGTGCACACTAATCCACATCCACAATCAATTCGCCCCCTCCCTCCCTCGCTCTTATGCACTGGCATTTGCAACCGAATGCTGGTATTGGCCTCTACGGAGGCTGCGAGCCGCGAGCATTAATTTTGGCGGCTGTAAATTTTGAAAAATTGCCCGGGCTGGCTGAGAGAGAGAGAGAGAGAGGGAGAAATTACGCTCATTAGCGCTTGTCGCGATGATGGTTTTGGGGGGGAGGGGACGGTGCTCTGGGCAATTCCAAGGGCCTCCTCGTGCATCGGCCAATTTGAAATCTTGGCTTTTCTAATGGTCGCCGAGTGTCTTGTTGATGTATCTTGCCGGGCGGGCGCGAGCGTCGAATGGACGAGGAGGGAAAAAGTGTAATAAATTGAGTTGATCAGGTCATCGGACCGCCAAGGACTGCCTGGTAAAATTATTCGAATGCAGCTTGGCCTTCGCCTAAAGCACACCCAAAACACGGCTTGGCGTACTTGATTTTTCGAGTGGCCCCCGCCCCTCGCGCGCCCATTAATAATCGGCGACGATAACGAGGGGTCGTGATTTGAGCGGCGTTTGGAGGCGTGTCGGCAAAATCATTATTGCCTGCTATTGTGAATCGGGCCTCGGAAGCTCGTTAGCTTCGACCCGGGGACTTGGGGAGTGGGCGGCACAGTAGCAGCAGGAGGAGAGAGAGAGATAGAGAGCGTCCGTCGGTGGCATTGAGATAAGATTGTTGCGGGGAATTGGCGCGGCGAGTGGGGCCGGAAGCCCGTGCGATCATTCGCATAGGCGATTGGGAGAGGCAAGTAAATAGAATCCGCGACCAATGCGCATCCCGAGTAATCATCGCAATTGTCGATCCCGGCTAATTAAGCGCCGGCGATGCGATTGTTGTCATTGCAGTAGTGGCAACGCCGGGAGCCGGCCCCGACTGCGGCCAATTGCCGCGCTGGCCTCCTTTCCTCCTCGCGTTCCTCCTTATTGCGTTCCTCAGGCCTCCTTAGGCCCTCGACAATGCCGAAAGCGAGGAATAATGAGCATAATTTATCTTTTGAGGATGGACTCGGGCGAGAAATGGCAGTGTCGCGACGAGTCATCGTCGAATGCAACGGCGGATGAAGGGAGAGGAGAGAGCGGCTGCCCTCTTCGCTCTCATTTCGCGGGAACTCTGCCGGCTTAATTTTAGCGACACTCAATTTATAATTTCGTGTGATTTGATACTGGATGAGGGTATAATTGTCGGGCGGTCTCTTATCGATGTTCCGTGGATTATGCCAGCTGCCAGTTTTCGGTGGCTCGAACGTCATTTGAGCAGTTGGATTGATTAGTTGGCCGGGGGCGTTAAATATTGTAATTTAAATAACTCGGCGAAGATTAAAAGCGCTACGTTTAATTGGCAATGATTAAGCGGCCATTATGGTAGGAGAGTGATTTTGAAATCTGCAGATTTAAAAGGAAAGGACGGCTCAGTTGGATTATCTCACTCGAAAGTCGTATATTTTTGTCGCAAATGTGTGTGTGTTACGTTGGAGAGATACGGAGGCTGGGACAAGATCTTTTGCAAATTACTTGTTATTTGAAATTATTAATTTAGCTCTTTATCCTCGTGGAATGGAGGTGGCGGCGAGAAGATTAAGAAGGCAAACGTAAAGAATTACTTTTACGTAGTATAAAGTGTCGGTTGCCGTTGAAAATCCTTTATTGTAATGGAGTGCCATAAATGATAATAATTATTGTAAAGTTGAAGGAGACTTTTTCCTCCAACAAATCATATCATTGGTGGAGTCCGAGTGGCAGTCCGAATGTATCGAGAAACTTCTTTCAAACAATAGAGCAATAATGGCAACAAGTATTGTACATAGGAGAAGAATGGTTTTACTTACTGTTATTACAAATGGTTATAAAAAAAATTGTTAAACACTTTTTAGAACGCAATACTTGCTCAAGTTTACAAAATTGAGAAAGAAAGACTTTGTTATGTTTGGCGGTTTGTAGGCATATTGAATTGGCCATGTTATTGAATAATGGTGTGGATGTAAATGAGACGAGCAATTTTCAAGAACATCAATGAAATGTTTCATAAGAGTAGAGAGCTAATTGAACTCACAATAGAGTATTATAAGAAAAATATTAATGTTAAAGAGGATTATCGTTGCACTCCTTTTGATATTGCTTCTGCTAATTGTTTGTTGAGAAAAATAGTCAAGATATGTTTAATAATTCGAGCCAGTGGTTGCGATGTCGATGAGCAAGGTTAGTGCTGCCTTTGGCTTAATGTCCAAATGAAGAAGGATAAGAAAGTAATTAATTTCTTAATACCTAATGTCAATCTAAATATAAATTGAATTCTTGCGAAAGAGAGGTGCTAATATGCAAATTACTGTTTTAGAGGATCGTAGAAAATTTTTATTGCAATACCGATAAAGGATTTAAAACATTGGTGGACTATTTTTGAAAGATTTGGATGAAGCGTAAAAAGTACAATTGATAATTTTACTTTTCACGCGTGTGTTCTCACTGACATAAATTATGTAATTAACAAGTGTGTTAGGTCTTGCGTAAAGATATTCCAGAGCTGAAAATGAGCTTTTAAAATAGCTGATTGTTTCGTTACACTTTGATCAAAAGTACAAACACAATAGTTTCTTACAATATAAAAATATAACAAACGGTCTGGAAGGTGGTAATCAATTATGTATCCATGTTCTAAGCGATTAACTGAATAAGTGACGCGATAAATAAAACAATTATTTAGATTAGCCTATTGGCTTTAAAGCTCTGGACAATTATAAAAAGATCGTGTTTTTTTAGCATTTCATATTGGTATGGTCGCAATCAAAGTCTAATGCTTAACATTAATTTGTATATATATATATATATATATATTGCAATTATGCGACTGACATGAATATTAAAAAAAATTATTTTTATTATTACAATTATCAAGTGCCAGTGTTACACACTGTTGTAAACATTAATCTTTACATGCATCATGTATAATCATTGAATAAACTTTTTAACAACACTCTTAAATATTATTACAAATTATATCCCATATATTGAAAAGCAATTGATTATTACATTTAAATAATTAATTAATTATCATCGATGTAATATCTATTTGCAGTGCTACATTAGAAAAATCAGATGAAGCAAGAGACTGTAGTTTCATTTTACTGCTCGTTGTCGTGGTAACAGAATACTTGTCAAAACAAAGCATAAATGTAATGTACATAATTAAACAATATATTTTGTTCGCCTCAATAACAATTAAATAAATAACAATGAGTGCTTTCATTCAAAATTTACAAATTAAAGACGGAGAGTATACTAAAGTAATTTATACAATGGTAAAATAAAGATACTACCATTACATCGTTAATGCAATATTTAATCAACGAATGCTGCATAAATAATTTTTCAGATAAAGGAACAAAGATACACTGAACTTATTCAAATATTGTCGGTACTATTAGATTCTTACTCCAATGTTAGTAAAAGTAATTCGTAATGTGAATGAAATTTTACTTGCAACTTTACACTTTCATTATTTTTCATTAGTCAAGGCCATGCTTGTCTCTTCTGGGCTACATTTACTTTTATACTCAAGATTTTCTTGCTGCTGCCAATTGTTATGAGAAATTGATCCACATTTGCCCCGACGAAGCTATATATAAGCTGTATTATGCTCAAGCATTGTATCAAACTTGTTTATATCAAGAAGCCTGGAATATTGCTGCGACTATTGCAAATGATAGTAATTTAGAAGTTAAGGTGAAGAAGCTTCAAGCCGCAATAAAGTATGGCGAGGAAGACACAGTCACCGCAAAAAGCTACGTTGATCAGTGTCCTCTAGAGGATGTGGATACGGAAATTAATTTTGGATGCTTGTTATATCAGGTTGGCAAGCATCGATCATTTATAAAAAAGTCTTTCCATTAACTGCTGTCTTAACTTTCTTGCAGGAAGGAGAGTACGAGCAGGCATTAAAAAAGTTCTCCAATGCTCTACAAATAGCTGGCTTTCGGCCCCATTTATCGTACAATGTTGCACTATGCTATTACAGATTGAAGGAGTACGGAGCGTCGATAAAGCATATCGGTAATGCGAATAAAAAATAAGCGAACTTTTAACAACAACAACAACAACAACAATAAATAATAATAATAAATAATAATAAATAATAAATAATAAATAATAATAAGATCAATGATAATGAAAATAATAAGGGGATTGTTGTTGTAGCTGATATAATCGAGCAAGGAATAAAAGAGCATCCAGAGCTAAGCGTTGGAATGACCACGGAGGGTATAGAAGTAAGAAGCGTTGGTAATACATTGACTTTGCACGAGACAGCCCTCACAGAAGCATTCAATTTAAAAGCAGCGATCGAATATCAACTAAAAAATTGTAGATCTAATTATTATTCTCTCGCCAGCTCTATCGCTTTAATTTAAAAACATTGAGATATTGTCGATTAACTTTTGTAATAGATGAAGCAGCTAGGGAGGCATTAACAGATATGCCGCCACGCTCGGAGGAAGAATTGGATGCGGTTACGTTGCACAATCAAGCCTTAACTAATATGGATTTGAAGCCAAACGAGGGGTTTGAGAAATTGCAGTTCCTACTGCAACAAAATCCTTTTCCGCCCGAAACCTTTGCCAACATTCTGTTAATGTATTGTAAATATCAATATTATGATTTAGCGGCTGAAGTGCTGGCCGATAATGTTCATTTGACTTATAAATATTTAAGTCCAGTAAGTAAAATAATACATTGCAACAATATTTGAAAATTTTAATAGATTGTCTGATAAGTTATAATATATATACATTGCTTATAATTGTATCCTTTGTGATATAAATGCGCCAAATTTACATTATTAATCAGAGTGCCTAACTCTTGAATGCTTACACTTCTTTGAATGCTTTTTACTCTCATTCTTAGTAACGCTATTATCCGACGAGTCGCTATTATTGGAGCTACTGTGGTGCTTTTTCTTTTTGTGCTTTTGCTCTTTTAACTTTCTCTTTTTCTTTTTACTTTTGTCGTCGAAGCAGTCGTTGTTTTCGCTGTCCGAGTCCTCTTGCTTCGATGATTTGCTCTTTTTTCGCTTCTTGGACTTTTTGGACTTGTGCTTTTTATCCTTGGTTTTGCAATCGTCCTTTGCTTCTGCATTGGTGAGAGGCTTCTCGTCCGCGATGTCGGGCAGCAGCTCGTACTTTTTGCCATCGGGTGTTGCGAAGCAGTCCTTGGACAGGTGACCGGGTGTCTTGCACTTTGAGCATGTCGTTTTAAAAACCGCATCGAGTATAATGACTTTCCTGTCCTCCCTCTTACTTAACGTCTTTCTTTTCTGCTCGTCCAATTGCAATTGCACACCAGTCGGATCCAGATCTTTGCCATTCCCCTGATTCACTAGTTTCATGGACAGTGCGATTTTTCCATCTTCGCCGATGGATATAATTTTACACCAAATGCGCTCGCCCCTTTGCAACACGTCAGTCACGTCGTCAACATGTACTGAACTTACCTACAAATTCGTAATGACGATGAATTGAAAGTAGCGCGATAAATGCAACACATTGCCTTCAAAGATTAACGATTATTACCTGCGACCGATGAATCAAGCCTTGCTGAGCACATCCTGGTATTTTAACGAAAGCCCCGTAATTTTGTACCGACGATACCTCACCAAGGAATATTTGATTCACCTTACAAGAAACCATTATTTCCTCATCAACCTCTTTCAAAATACTTTCATTCGCATTTGCCGTACTCTTATAAAAGCAGCCGAGGCTTTATTATTTACATGCATTCGCCAGGCAAATTAACAAAATACTCCAACAATATTTATCGGTGAACGGAGGTTATGTTTAGAAAAGGACAAAAGTAATTATCTCAGGCCCGTGGGCAAAGGCAGATCTTAAAGGGGCCATTAGGTGGGCGCGCGAGCACGCGGGAGAATTTAGAGAAAACTTGGGGCTCGCAGCTGATTTTCGTTTGGGAGAGAAAAATTTGAAAAAAAAAAACTCTTAGCTGAGGCTTTGCGAATAAATGACGCCAGGCTTGTTTTCTTAGTACTTGTACGACTTCCTGGACGGCTTGATAACGCAGCAGACGTCCCCCGAAGAGGCCTACAGAAAATTCGATGACCTCGCGAATAAGCACACCGAGGTGCTGAGGAAGGCGACGAAGCAAGTGCAGGAGGCCCGATTGAATCACGACGAGAATGCCGTTAAGAAGGCCGTGAATGATTACGAGGACGCACTGGAGCGTTACGTGCCGGTCCTGATGGCCCAGGCCAAGATCTTCTGGGACTTGGGTAATTACACGCAGGTCGAGAAAATCTTCAAGAAGAGCGTGGAATTTTGCAACGAGCACGAAGTTTGGAAATTAAATGTCGCCCACACGGTATTTATGCAGGAAAATAAATTCAAAGACGCAATTGGCTTCTACGAGCCAATCGTGAAGAAAAAATATGACAACGTAGGCCCTTAATCTCTTACAGTCGCCACATCCTGCCCTCCCCGCCCCCATCCCATCATCAATAATCTCTTCGTCTAATTTTCAGATTTTAAATGTGAGCGCCATAGTCTTGGCGAACCTGTGCGTGAGCTACATCTTGACAACTCAAAATAACGAGGCCGAGCAATTGATGAAGAAAATTGAAAAGGAGGAGGAGACGGTCTCTTTCGAGGAGCAGGATAAGAAATTATTTCACCTCTGCATTGTCAATCTGGTAATAGGGACACTTTATTGCGCGAAGGGCAATTACGAATTCGGCATCTCCAGGGTAATGAAGAGCTTAGAGCCCTACAATAAGAAGCTCGGTACCGACACCTGGTATTACGCCAAGAGGTGCTTCCTCTCGCTCTTCGAGCAATTGACGAAGCAGCTGGTCATCCTGAAGGACAACACTTTGCAGGATTGCGTACAGTTCTTCGAGCACTGCGAAGGTAAGGCGACAATTGGCACCACGAAGCTACTCTACCGAGCCACAAAACTAAAATAAAATGCCTGCTCCATTCAGTTTACGGAAGAGATATACCAACTGTGCTGGAGCCCCTGTTCGAATTGGAAAAGCTCTCTCCTATTCCGAAGGCGAAAGAGACCGTCACTTACGAAGCGAGATATTTAAAAGTATTGTTTTTGAAGTACCAAATGTCATGAACTCGGCCCAAGGATTATTCACCCTCGCTTCTATTGTATTTATGAGAAAATTGGGAGGGAAAGGAAGAAGAGAATTTTTCTTTTTCTGTTTTTTTTTCTCGTATAAAACGCGTAAAACCGTTTACAACAACAACAATAACAACAACAACAATGATAACGATGATAACGAACCTTTTGGATATATAAAGATTTGAAATAAAAATTTTGCGCACATTAATTTGGCGATATTTATTTGCGATAAATTTACTTTTCATTTGCAGCAAGTGAGCGAGCGAGCATCTTACTTAATCTCGAGCTTTAATGATTCTGAATTTTTGATTTTTCTTGCCTCTTTCTTTTTTGCACCACCGCTATCTCGTCGAGTATAATAATCAATGGATCGAGCGACATCTAGCGTTGTCTTGCGAGAGAAAATAAATGAAAATCCAATGAGCCCAATGAAACGAAGACGGGGGCCTCGCATGTTACGCGCACGACCCTGACGATCTCGTGTTTGGCCGTGTATGCATGAAAATTATTTATACATCGCAGTGATAATAAAGACGATGGCTGACCAGGAATTAGAGGAGGCGAAAGCAGCTGTTTTGCAGCTTATGAATGAGAAAGATAAGCTTGAATCTGAAATACAATCGGTATTTAAATTCTTAGACGACGTGAGTATTAATTGAAAATATAAATTTGGGCTAATGCTTGGCATGGGGTCTCATATTAGAGGATCAGGTTTTGGAGACAATGACCTGACACTTTTGACATTTAAACGCATTCGAGAGCATAAAGCCAACGATATATTTTCGTATTATTTTCAGAATAATATGAAGAAAATTGATGGCGAATGGAACGCCAATGGTTATCCACTGAGCACTGACGGTGCTCAACATCTTCAAGGTGTTTTACGTAAACTGACAGGTACATTTTATTGAATTTGCCCCTTCTTTCCTTTCAAATAGCTGCAATGAGTATCGTTTGCCCAATGACGAATGTCATTTTGTTAAATTACAGTCATGCAAAGTGATCAGAGCGCCCTAATGAATAAAATTGAGAAAGGCTTGCATAAAATTCATAAACTTGCTGCCGCCGGATCAGAATCGAGTTCTTCGACTTCTAATACAATGCAGGACGTCTTTTTATTGGAGCCATTTTTAAGAGTTGACTTGGTATCTTCTGGCTCTCCAGCCGAACTGGCAGTAAGACAGAGCTGTCGTTTAATTTTAAAAGAAAAAAGTCCAAATATTTTCAACTGTCATTGATATTGCATTATACTAGCATTTGTTTCTTCATTTGTATAAATAAGTTTTGAATTCCATTAGAGTTTAATATTAACGGAATAAAAACTAATGTTAATTAGGTTAAATGAAGACTTGGTACGGTGCTACGTAGATGTATTGCGTCAATTGCAATTGAATTGAGCTTGAAGTCGTTCTAGCCAAATGTAATTAATATAATTATTAATTTTTGTGTAAATAATAATAATTAACTATTTATTGTATAGGGTTTACAAGTTGAGGATCTTATACTAAAATTTGGATCCATAACAAACAGAAACTTCAAAACCTTAAAAGATATTGGTGCACTAGTGCAAAATAGCCGATATAAAGATATCTATGTAAAGATCAAGCGCGGATCAAATACTATTGCGCTGACCTTAATTCCTCGACCTTGGAGTGGGAACGGTCTTCTCGGCTGTAATGTTGTTCCATTGGAGGCTATAGAAAGATAAAGAGGACAAGGTATTTCTAAAAATTGTATAAGGTATTTACAATTGTCAGAAAGTCATTATTTAATCAAATAAATTTCCATTTTTAACAAATGTAAATGACTTGTTTATTCTTCCTTAATTATTTCGCAACAATTTCACCTGGATTTAAATTTAAATAAATGACTGATTTATGAAATTCAACTATGAAATTCGACTAAAATATCGTGTAAGCAAAAAAAATGAAGAAACAATTATTTTTATCCTATATTAATGGAAATAGTAGTTGAACATGGATTTCAAATAATAGACAACAAACCTACAAATTCATTCATTTATATTATCGAAAAATTATTCCTTTATAATAAATTTATATTGTAATGTTGATTTTATAAATTATATATTTAATATTGTACTTATATGAATTTCAGTGTCTTCTCGAGAAGCTCAAAAGGCTTTTAAACTTCGTACTTTGTTATAGAAACAACAAAAAAGTGTATACTCGCTCTCAACCATTCATTATTAAACACGTCTTGGACGAATATGGCCGCAGTGTCTCATTAAAAATAATTTAACATTCATAAATAACTGAAATATTACAATAAAAAGATATTCCAGCTACATCAAGCTTTGAAGCGAAACGTGAAAATGTACTTTAGAGAACAATAGTTCCCTCCCATCCATGTTCCAGAGATTAATTTCCAAATGTATATTTAAAGCAAACTGCATTGTGTTTCTTTGCTTTTGATACTTTACGTACATAAATAGCTGGCATATATTCTCCTGCACTCGCAACATAAAAGATTAGCTTTAATATTTATTCGGCCATTGGAATGACAATTATGCAAATAGTCGATGAGATCTAATCTAAATGTAGAAGCAGCGTGTGCTTGCTCGAAAAAATATTCAACTTGGCTGCATATTTCTACAGCATACGTACACTCAGGCATAACGTAACATTGTATTGCATTGAAATACCTGTTTGCCTCTTTACACATCGCATTGCCGCAACAATTTACGACTTGGAAAAGAAACAATGTACCTCCAGATTTTAGAAAGAAACTCGTCCCAATGATCTTGATGTTCATATTGCGCGCCATCACGCAAGTGAAGTGAGCTTCTGTCTCTTTTTACGTAAGCAGCGGCATAAGCGTGAGGTGCAATTTCACTCGCGCGAGGTGCCTTTGGAAGAGACACGCTCGTTTTCGCGAATGAATAATAAATAGAGACGATGCACACGTGAGTGGGTTGTGGGTCGATTATGAGTGGGACATTGCACTTCTGCAGCTTACGGATTATCGGAAGGAGGATGGCTTTGCAATTGGTTTGGTAGCCGATAGGACCAAGTGTTGCTCGTGGCTCGAGCGAATTTCAATGCACAAGTCGGCCTTCTATTTATAATGAGAAATTTATATAAGCAATATTTGAAGCTATTGGAAAAATGGCCAATTGATACATTAAAAGACAAGTACGTATGTAGTAAGAGACGCCGAATGCTTAATTTTAAAAATGCATTACGTAATACACGCTACTCTTAAGAGGTTAATGATCCTTACATAATGCTAATGGGATAATTATATTTTGTAAATTTAAATGCTGTTTATAATTGCCGGACAATAATAACGATTTTCATTCAATTTTGTGGTGGATTGATATAAGGATTTACATCGTTAATCATTAATGTAAGAATTTAATTTTGTGTGTTTATAGGGATCTTGGTAGGCACTTACGCAGCGAAATACAAATTGCATTTAGCAAAGGCAGCGATAGTGCAATAAAAGATGTAGAAAAATGTCGACGCTATTACGAAAGCCTAGATAGATTGGCATCAAACTATTATGGTAATAAATACCCGTGCACGTTTACGACGACTGCTACAGGCATAAAACCCGAAGACTGCAGCCTAATTTTAAGTCCTGAAATGCAAGAGTTTCTCCAACAGAAAAAGTTGGGATATTTTGCCAGATTTAAGCAAAAATTGAGAAAGATTTTTAGTAACGGTAAAATTCCAGCTGTAGCCATTGACAATAAGTAAATAGCTTTTAAATAGCTTTCAAACAGCTTTTAATAAAAATAAAGATGTTTCTTCTCAACGCACTCAGATATTTTAAAATATCTACAAGACTGTTTAGTACTCAAAATCTTATAAGCAAGAGTTGCGAATCAGAGTTAGAATTATGTAATACACCTTTGCATATTCCAGTAATGGCCAATGAGACTCTCAAGTATTTGGACCTTGCACCAGGTGATACGATAATAGATATGACATTTGGCGCTGGCGGTCATTCTAAGAAAATCTTAGAATCGGTGCCCGATATTAAAATATTTGCCCTCGATAGGGATGAAGTAGCAATAAATTGCGCTAAAAAACTGGAGGAACAATATTCGGGCCAAGTGGTACCGTTGAATGGTAGGTTTTCTGAGCTCTTGTCGTTACTAAAGGCTCATAAAGTGAAGAAAAATAGCATCGATGGCATTCTTTTTGATTTTGGCTGCTCGTCCATGCAATTCAATACACCCCAAAGAGGCTTTATGCTATCGAAAGATGGGCCGCTAGATATGCGAATGGATGGATCTAGGTGTCCCAATAATCCAACGGCAGCGGATGTTCTTGACAGAATCGAAGAGAAGGACTTGTATTGTATATTAAAGTGTTATGGGGAGGAAAAGAGAGCGAAAAAAATTGCCAGAGCCATTGTAGAAGCAAGATATACTTTTAGGAATTTAAAGACAACGTACGAATTAGCACAACTCGTCGAGTCATTGTTCCCAGACGAAAGTAATGTCGATTCGTTAGGAAGATTTCAACATTCCGCTACAAAGACATTTCAGGCATTGCGAATTTTCGTAAATAACGAGTTGAATGAAATCAATTATGGCATGGTGATTGCGGACAAGCTTTTAAAAGTCTCCGGTCGCTTGGTAACCATTTCTTTTCATTCCTTGGAAGATACTATAGTGAAGAGGCACCTCGCTGGAAACGTTAAGCACGGCATAGCCAACCAATTACCACTGAAGTACATAAATTACGGCAAAATTTGGGACGACCAACAGGATATAAAGGACGTGACGGAGTCTAATTGGAAAATGTCGCATAAGCACGTGCTGTCAGCCAGTAGCAAGGAGATCAGAATGAATCCTCGATCAAGATCAGCCAAATTCCGAGGAATTATTAAGATTAAGTGAATTTGAAGTTGGTAATAACATTTATTTCACGTTGAGTAATCCAATAACAAGATGAAACGATATTAAAAGAATACAATAAATGTACTTTAATAATAGAAGATGTAAAATTGTATAAAATAGTAAGCAATTTGTAACAAAGATATGCTTGCGCGCAAATATATGTGTATATATGGTAGTAGCTCATCTCGTTTTAAGATTTCATTGGCTTTAAAATAAACCCTCGATCTCATTTGTTTCGCTGTTCCAATCCATATCGTAAATATTTGGTCTTGTTGGCAATCCCGGCATCATCATGATCTGTAATAACAATTCGTGGGCGTCAAAAATGTTAAATTATGCTCGATTGATGACTCGCGACGTAATTTGTAACTCACCGATCCGACCATCGGCACGACGAAACCAGCGCCTACCGACACAAATATATCCGTTATATTTAACTCGAATCCTGTTGGCGCTCCCTTAATACCGGCATCTCCAGTCAGTGAATTTGACGTCTTTGCCATGCAGAGTGGTAACTTGTCGTAGCCAAATCTATTGTATTCCTGAATTTTTGCCCTCACCTGAAATCACATTTATAAATATAAATATATACGACACTGAAGTGTGCGTTGCTGCTATTTTTGAATTGATAATCGTCACCAGTTATAATCGAGAGTACCGGGAACGAGGATAAGAATTTCTAGGAACGATAATATTTGTGCGATTCGATCGGTAAAAAATCGGCATCGTATTTTCACCCAATAAAAGCATTATTTTGAAGCTTTTTGAGCTAATTTTGCATTCTGGGCTTGTTTCGTTGTAAAGAAGAGCGAATAATACTCGCGTAAATAAATATATTCGCAGAGATTGAGGTGGCTTTTGGATAATTTATACCATTATGTTTGGCACTGTAATTAGTGGGAAAATCGATGACTACAATCGTTAAGAAGCCGATCAATTTGATTAAAATTTCCGCATCATTCCCTATACAATCGATGAACAACAGTCCTCTTTTCATATAATAATAATTGTTAATTATTAAGCAGCAATTGTTTGGAGATATTTTACACAATTTACAAAATAAATACGACCACGCTTTCCATTATTTTCTCCTGTTTGATGAAACATTTTTAGCCCACTCTTCGATTTTTTCATCTACTTCGCTCGCATTTCGAATTTAGCAAGCAAAAATGAGCGATTGGAAATTAAATTTAATAGACGCGATGATGGGTTATCGGTAGTGCAAACTGCAATTCATCAATTTCGCCCAACGACGACGACTGCCAAAGTGCGCGACATTGAAAACGTTATTATTAATCGACCGTGGAAAATCCCATTACCATTGCCTTTCCCAACGTTGAATCTGTATGTGTGTGTGTGTGTGTGTGTGTGTGTGTGTGTGTGTGTGTGCGCGTGCGTGTGTACTTTTCTCGGGGCAAATTCCTTTACAGTCCACAATTTCGAGTGGGCTTTTACCTTCGAGGCTGCATTGCCGCATTCTTTCTTTAAATCTTTATCTTCGAAAGCGCCCGTTAAAATATTATTTCTTTCGATTCAAAGCAAATCAATGTAATCAAGCTAATCGCAGCTTCGAGTGTTATTTTAACGTTAATTCAATGGCCGTCGAGTGCCGTTTGCCCAGTTCTTTTTTTCCACGTCATGCTTGGTCGACGGTAATTCCAATTTAATTTTTAAATGTTTTTTTTTTCTTCTTATAATTACAAACGATGACGCGCCTACTCATCGCAAACAAAAAAACGTCTTTGGAGCACCTCGGCATAATATTGGATGTCTTGGACATCGTTAAACATCGTGTTTTCCCGATTTTCATCGAGCCACTGCCATCGATCGATACACCCAGCCGAGTAGTGCCGCTCGGCAATTAATGCTACACATTATTAAAGTTTTCCGAGGCATTTTACGAAGCAGAATAGGGTCGCAGAGCGGTACATGGTTGCTTCAGCTCATCAGCAATGCCATTTTAATGCAAAGGCCGAGGACTTTCCCCGTGCACTTACAGAGTCCGCCAGGACAACTTTTCCCGCGCCGTACATTTCCTTGGCGATCTTCTCGATCTTCTCTTCGATACTCAGGCTCAGATCATAGAGGAAGTGGAAATTACTAGGTTTTGCGATTGCAGCGATGACGGCGTCGGCGAGCTTTACAGCTCCCTTGCCACCTTCTGCCCAATGTGTACACACGATGGCATCGGCAGCGCCACTGTCCAGCGATGCTTTCTTCACGAGCTCTAATTCCGCTTCCCTGTCGCTCCTAAAAAATTGTACGCATGTATTATGTATCAACCCGTCACTTTTATTGCGGCCAAACCTCGGCGTGCCGAGGTGGTCGAGGGCGGTGTAAGGGAACGACTTCGGGTCTTTCGGCTAATCAGTCCCATTGATAAAGGCGCAGTGCCGTGTGTGTGTGTACTCACTCGTGCGCGTTGATGGCCACGACGACCGGTAAGCCGTACTTGAGGCCGTTGCTGATGTGCTTAACGAGATTCGGCAGGCCCTTCTTCACGAGCTCGAGACTCTCAGCCGCCGAGGGCAGATTGCTGGCAGCCGGCTTCGCGGGGCCGCCGCCGTGCATCCTCAGGGCGCGCACCGTAGCCACGAGGACAACGGCGTCGGGCACGAGGCCCGAGCTCCGGCACTTGATGTTGAAGAACTTTTCCATGCCGATGTCCGAGCCGAAGCCCGCCTCGGTCACCACCAGCCCCTCGGGCCCGACGAGCTTCAAGGCGACCGCGTCCCCGAATACGGAGGAGCAGCCGTGGGCGATGTTGGCGAAGGGTCCCGCGTGCACCATCACCGGCGTGCCCTCGAGGCTCTGCATTAGGGTCGGCTCGATCGCGTCCTTCAGCAGGACCATCATCGCCCCCGTCATGCCCTGCGACAAAAGAGGGTCCAATCAGCCTCAGCGACGTTTGGTTATATAATGGACCAGGGATTCTCTGCAGCCTGCTGCCTCACACGGTGCAAGGATGCTGGATATCGTTGGTGGGGCATGGGAGGAGAGGCAGGCCAAGAGATCGGATAAGCTGGCTTACGAAATCGTCGGCGAGAAGTGGCTCGCCGCGTTTGTCGAATGCAACAACCATGTTGGCTAGCCGGCTCCTCATGTCCTCGACGCTTGTGGCGAGGGCGAGGATGGCCATGATTTCCGAGCCGACGGTTATTTTGAAGGACGTCTCGCGTGCTTCGTCCTGGCTCGCTCCCTCGTGCACCAGCCTCACCTTACGCAAGTACCGATCGTTCACGTCCACCACTGGCAATCAACGCATTTACATGTTAGGCGTGCCCGGCAAAGTCGAATGCTCGACTTGGGGGATTGAAGGGGGGGGGGGAGTGAAGGTGCCGCGAGCAATTTACTCTCTTGGATAAATTTGAGGGTGCGAATTTTAATTTCTTAAATCCTAACGCCAACTGCGGCATATATTTTGCATTATATATGTATATATATATATATATATATATATATATATATATATATATATATATATATATATTTA
>JAPYYT010000232.1:0-65808 GCA_030522565.1 Ceratosolen corneri
CATAAGGATTTCGTATCAGATTCTCTTCGAATAAATGAACTTCATTTTCATTCTTTTCATTTGTTTCATCTCCTTCATACTGTGCGTTGCTATCGATATTATCGCATGACTTATTATCTTGAAATTGGTCTAAATCATACCAAGGATCACTGGTAAGCTTATCATTCTCATAATCAAGTTTTGTGTCTGAGTATTTATCATAAAATTTGTTAATAGATATTTTCGGTAGTTGAAAATATTCATGAATTTGATCAATATTCATCATTTGATTTAATCAGGATTCCTTTAATTTTGAGTTAATTATATGTTCACATTTTGTTACTATAGAGTCAATAGAGCAGTATGTTGTGCATTCCTGATAGAAGGCATTATCTTCAAAATAAGGATTATCTATTTCTTCAATAGATATTTCTTTAATATACGTATGGTCCTTTGATAACTTATCGTGCATCATTCTTGCTCTTCTTGAGTTTTGGTAATTTGTTCCTGAGTTAAGTTTACCTTCATATTTTGAAATTCTAATAACACCTTCTTCATGCAAGATACGAATGATTATTGAGTTTTAAACGTGTTTAATACCTTATTCGGAAATTGAGGTGCGACTGTACTACTAGTCTTACCCTCGTCTATCTTTGCTTGGAAGCCATTGCTTAGAAACAAATTAATTAAATCAAAATTAACTGTCCCCAGCTGACTTACTTTTACCACTATGTAAAATTTATTTATATATTGTCAATGATTCGGATAAATATTATCCCCAATTAAAAAATTGGAAAATTATACTTACAAATGTTCAATTTAATAAGTAATTAGTAAATATAGCTCTGCCGTCTGCTAATTGACTCCACCTGTTCACGACACGACTCTAACGACTAAATGTTTTCGAGTCGGTATGGAGGTAACGTCTTGACCCGTAATATACTATCTCTCTCCTGTCCACTATCCAGATCGAAGGACCAAATGTTTTGGAAATAATTCCGGTGTGTTTTTAAAACTTCTCTCTTTAATGAAATGAGAGGAGAAGTAGATAGTGGAAGGGGAGGGCCAGCTAAGAAAATGTAAAAACAGTGCAAATTAATGAATAAATAAAATCCATGGTAAATTTATTGAAAATAATAAATAAAAGATAAAAGGTTAACAAATAAACCAAAGTTGAACAGGTGTGCCTTGAAACTGATCGAACATACGATTTTAATCTTACGATTCTCAAATTGATGATGCTTATTTAAGATTTGTTGCAGGTCGAGAATAACCAATCACTTAAATAAAACCTTTTACTGATTTTTATATGATATAAGAATCTTTATTTAAGAATTTTTCGCCTTCAGCAATAATAACCACGAACTTAAATAAACTCCCTTGCAAAATTATAAATATTGAAAACAAGATAAAAGAACAATTTTATTATATATATAATAAATACTTTATTAATTCTTTAACTATATCTTTTTTCGAGATTCAGTTAGTTTCTCGACTGTTGGTACTACCTCTTTGTTTGTAAATTCTTTTCAAAAACATTCAATATGTTTATGACTGCCAGATGTACCCCAAGAGCCTACGAATATAATCAGAAAGTACATCGAGTATTACTTCTCTCTCGCTTATGACTATTTTACTACCGTGTTTACTCGGACTGCTCCTTAAAAGATTTAGAAAATGATCAATAGGACCATCACATGTCTTGTAATACGAGCCTGGTAAAGACAACAGACAAGACCTTTCTTAATGATCCGACACAAATTGGAATGCATGAAAAACCTAGCCAGGTTTAAGACGTCGGGGCGACCGCGTGGTCCACGGCCCGACGTCTCGAAGCGCTGCCAACACTTCATCTCCGACACTTCGCTCTTTTCCCTTAAAAAGGCGTTGACATTACTTGGCCAGACTTCAGAAAATTAGTATCAAACCATCAACAAATATTCCCACTCTCACAGAAATTTAAGATGACCAGCCCTTGTTAACGAGCGGGGTGAAGACATCAAAACTAAGCAACAAGCGTACTGCGCTTCAAAATTCTCCTAAAAGATCACGCTCTAAAAATCAATCTTACATTAGTCTTGCACTCAAACAAGAGATTCTCAAACAACAGTGTTCGGCATCATTACGTTGAAGCTTCCTTCGACGCTGGTACAAGATCGTTACACGTTACATAACGTACGCTTGGGTTCGCGGAGTTCGACCACGAGTGAGCGCCGCACAACAGGAGCCCATCGGCTGCAGCTACCTCGTTCCATCCCTCATACGTTGCCAGCGTTGACCAGCAAATCGAGAAAGGCAAGAGCATAGAAACGAAAACCAAAGGCAAGTAGCGATACCTACACATAAATTACTGGACAAAAGAGCTGCCACGGCGTTTAACACATAATTGAACGGCACGTGGCACTTCGGAGCCTGTTATATTTGCCAATACACAATTAAACAGACTGTAAGACGAATAGGCCTTGTAAAACTCCTTAACTTCGGTCAAAGCAAGCAGAGGCCTATAAAGTTATTGATAATTAACATTAATAATTACACAAGAATAATAATAGCAGAAAACAATTAAAAAAAACAAAACAAAAACCCACTCCAAGCTTAGCGGTATTCAATTTACGCTTGAATTTTGTGACTGTAAGGCATTTACTACACAAGACAAAAAACCGCATTGTATTTCTTTACCAAATTTTCTATCTCATTTTAATAAACACCGTTTTACAGTATTACATTCGACCTCTGAAACTTTATTTCTTTCTAACCTGCTGTCTCTCCCCTTCCACTAACGGCTTCTCCTCCACACCACCTTGGGGAGAGCTCAGTATCGGGTTAGTTCCCGAACAGATTAAAAATCTATCATATATCGAACAACCAATTCACCAATCTACCAATTTACTACGACCCTTTGAATGTATATTTTTATAATTGATCATACTTTTTTATCTTCCTGTTTTCGCTTCCCTTTGCTCTATCTATCTCCTCTTTATTTTTCAACCCATGCCTTGTTTTTGTACATTTACAATTGTGTTTCTTGCATAATAACTATCCTGTGAGACCCACTGTTTATCCAAAGCATATATCTCATTATAATACTTATAAAGAAGTAGTTCACCATTATACATGTTATTTTATATTACAAAAATATTTATATAAAAATATTCAAAAAAAAGTCATTGTCCGATTTTAGCTAATTTATACATTTGTGATGAGATACTTAACCATCGATTGGAGACATTAGCATATATTATCAACAGCCAGATAACGGTGGAGTCCCTGACGTGATATTGGTGCAACAATTCAGTGTTAAGGCAAGCTTCTGATGATGCAATCATCAGCACAGTTTTCTACAATACGTGGATTTAATTAACTCAATTATATGCTCTCGGAATCTAGACAATTCAATGATCATTATTGATTAGTATAGCTATCAATAAAACACGACTGTTTCTATATTAACGGGACATTCGCAAACAGACAAAAAAGTAAGAGAGCAGAATCAACGGTTTCAGAAAAAAGCTATAATAAGAGCTAAATTGAGTTCTCATACGATCATATCTATTATTTCCGCATGTTGTAAGACTTGATTGGCAAATAAAGAGATTAAGGTGCTCTGCAAAGGGTTTTCATGACACTAAATTTAGAAATTGTTGAACAAAGTAATAATATTTAGACATAATGTTAATTAGATTTTTTATTTATATAAATCACTTATGCAAATCATTATATACATTTTTCTTTTCAATGTAAAACTTGTAAGTAATCTTGATATTATTTAATTTTATAACATTAATAATTCAAGTATTTATATTGATTTTTATTAAAATTAAATTCTAAACTATATAGTTTTTATATCATTGACAAAAATTATTTATAAATAATAATAATATAGAACATTAAATTTTATATACATTATTACTCTGATGTAGTTTATTGTTTATATGAGTTCTAGTATTAAAAAAATTATAATTATGTAAGTTTAAAATTTTTTATTTTTGTATTTACCTAAAATTTCCATATAGTCATTTTATTTATATTTAAAAAATTTATGTCTGCATAATTTATGGTATTTATATTTATTTAATTGAACAACATTTTATATAAGTTACTTCCGAACGCATAATCGTTAAACTATTTTCATTTAAATAATAGTTATTTATTTATCTGTCTTTGATTAATGTTTGAAAAGTATAATTACAAAAATATTATTTACTTAATATTTCATAAATCTATTGTTATAATACTATGATAAATACAAAATTTTAACTCATACTTCCAAAATAGTTATTTAAAAAATAAAATAATTTAATAGATTAAATTTCTATATCAAATTCATATGAAAATACAAGGCACAATATTATTAGGGTATGATTTAGATTATTATCTGTCTCTCTCTTTCTATCTTTATTCTTAGTTTCGTTCATTCGCTTTTAATTTCATTTGTTACTTCATTTTTTTTACTTATATTTAATATGTATTATGTATATTTAGATTTTTTAAATGCGTACTTTGGCGTGTGCATTAGTAAAAAAATATATAATAACAATATAATAAGTAAAGTATAATAGTTAATTATATTTATAAATAATTAATTATTAATAATTATTAATATTGTTGTTTCTTTTGTGTATATTATCGTGGAAAATTCTTATTAATTTGACATTTTTTATTTTTATTAATATTAAGGTACTATTTTTATAAGTTTTAATTAATTACTTTAAATATATTTCTTTTTTATAAATCACAAGTATCTTTTAATGTATAAAACATATTTTAAAAAATGAATTACATTTACTTTTTTAGACTGTATTTATCGTGATACAGTAATAATAATTTTTGAAATGATAGATTTTGAAAAAAGAACATATAACACAGAATGTTTATATTGATTGAATTACGTTTGAGGTATCTTCTACATATCTGATGTGATGCCTGATCGAACGGCCTATTGATTGGGATTCAACCCGAGTGATGCATGCATTCTCTTAATGGGAATGATGAGCAGGATTAATTGAATTGTCAATACACGTATGTGCTGAATCTGAAGTTGAAGTCCGTCTTGTGCGACTAAGCCCCGTTTAAACTTTGAGTTGATTATAATAAATTTCTATTTTGGTGTGAGATTCAATTCTAAATTCAACCTATGCCTAATATGCCGACAAGGCCCCAGCCAATTCCCTGTCCTACTTCCAGCCTGAACGGTTAGTACTATCAATTGTAAGTTGATACGACTTCAGCCGAGCTTTAGCAGTAGGGATGCGTTTTCGTCGAAACCAGTCACGGCTGCTCATTACGAATCTTCGGCGCCCTGCTGTGGCTATTGCCACGTCTCTCCCTGTGAGATACAAATAAAGATTGTACATTGACCGAAGGCAGACTGATGCATACACGAGAGCGCGACTCATGATACATTTATGGGTATTAATCGCGAGTTGTCGCTGCCCCGTCGGAACTACTAATTTCTACTTTCTTATTGGTCCCGCGATCGACAGTGTGTTACATTATTCTTAAATGGTTCGCGGAGTTTTGCGTCTATCTTGTTTTTAAGCCGATAGACGGGAGCTTTTCTCATCCGAGTTTCGCTGCTGCCAAGCAAATCGGCCGCATTGGTGTGAGGAAAATCTTACACTATTTTTTTGCCTCGTTTCTAGCCCTGTTGCCATGTGGTGTATTAACATTTCACTTCAAAGCTTTTCCTCTGCTTTTCTGGCAATAAGTTCTATTACTCAAAATTTACACTATTCTTTTGTTATTCTTGTAATGTACTTCTATAATGGTAAGCAATTAACGGTTAACTTACACAACGACGTTTCGATGGATAATTTTTTACACGAAATTGCCTACAAATTAGAAGTTAATAAATGTCTAAAACATGTAATTTTATCTTTCTCAATTATTAAAAAAATTTGATTACTTCTAATTTATTTTATTTTTTATTTATTTATAAAATAGAAACTTTTTCTTAAAAATTATGGCAATTTCACAGTTAAAAAATTTTTTAAAATACATTTTGATAATAAACAAAACAAAATTATTGAATATTTTAACGGTAAATATTGTAAATAGATAACATATTTATTATTATATTTTTTATATAAAATCATCATTTAAATCATATTTAAAACAAAGGTTAATAAATATTTATCAATTTAGTTATCTGTTTATATAAATAAAATTTTTTAATTTTTTTTTTAAATAATCTTAACTTTATAAATTTTTTAATTTTCTACAGTAAAATTCATTTATATATTTTTATAAAACTTTTCCAATTATATTGTCAATAAAACATCGATCAAACACTTCTACATTCACATAAACTTTTTCACGTTGATGATTTCTTTATTAAAAGTAACTATTATATTATTGGTTACAAATATTTTTAAAAAATTTAACTATTAAATAAAAAATATTATAATAAATATTTTACAGTTTTTAATTTTTTTATTATGTTAAGGTAGTTTTTTTAATATTTTACTTTATTAACAAATGGTTTAATAAATTCAATAATATTTATAACAAATATTTTTAATTATTTATAAAAATGTTAGGTATAATAATGAAAATAGTCCTTCACAATTAATTATATAAAACCGTCTTCAATGATTAATTATAAATATAAATATCATAATTAATATTATAATTAATCATGATAATATAACACGTATAATAATAATATATTTTATAGCATTTTTGACAATATAAATGACAATATAAATACAAAATAATGCAAATATCTAGTTGAACACTACTTTATAAAGATTAAAATAATCTGTAAAAAAAAAGAAATACGAATAATCCAATAAACCGATTTTACATCTAAACACTTTTCGATCTAATACTTTTCGAAGTGACTTAATGCAACAGAAATGATGTAAATGAAATTTGAATTATAAATTACAGTTGGAAGTTAATATTTAATAAAAATTACCTTCCTATAAAATATTAAGGAATTATATGTTAGTTTATATTATAAAGGAAGGAGAATATAATTATAATTTTATTTTATTTACAAGCTAAATAACAGAAAAATTCTATAAAATTAAAGGCTGTAGTTTCCACTTTTGACTTTACATGTTTTAGCAAAAATATCAATAATATTTGAATAATTAAATGTATTTGAATAAGAATAATAATCATTATAAGGCTATGGAATTTTTAAGAATAAAGAATGTAATAATTGGTAAAATGCATATAGTAAAAAATAAAAATGTAAAATCTAATGGATATTCTGCTTGTTTCCGAATGATTGTGATGTCCTAACAAGTGATAAGAAAATCGTGCATTATTTTTCTAAAAATAATAATTTTGTTATTAAATATTAATATCAATTATATACAAACTATTTCAATCATATATTACTGTGTAGTATTATAATAAAAATTATAAAGTTTATATATCAATTTTTACGTACAAAGAAAAATTATAAAAACTTATGTCATTAATAAAAGCTTCATTTTATTACCATTTTAATACTCTTTAATATTAAAAATGAAACATTGTTACTATTGTCTCTCATTGTTCAATATAAAATAACTTTTACGCATTTTATTTGTGTTTTTATATTAATTAATAACAACTAATTAATTTTAACTTACAAATATAAAGTACTTATATTAAATATGTGCAACAGTAATACAATTACATTAATTTATTCAAATTTTTAATATTTTAAAAGTAGTGTAATTTATTAGAAAAATTATATTATTTTATTCAAAGATTTTTCAATAACACCTATACTTATTATTCAAAAATAATTTAACAAATATATTTGCAATATATCCTAAACTGTTATATTTGCTTTTTATACATTGATAAAACGCAGAAAACAATGTATAAATTTATAACTATCTAAGAATGCCATTTAAAATATAAAACTAACAACATTTCTTTTGTTAGTCCTCAATTAATTAAGTCAAAACATTACTTATGCTCTGCTACGTTCCCTTTCATATCCAACACCGTCTTTTTTCTCTCTCTTTTTATCTGTCAATCAATGTATCGATCTGTCTATGTATATGTCTATTTGAAGTTTTACACAAAATGAATACGTACGAAAAATGTAACTACCTACTTTTCACTCTTGACTAATGAATATAAAATTATGTATGAATATTTATTTTAAATAATATATCTTAATTACTTATTGAATATATATAATTTTTTTTATTTTGTACACATAATTATTTGTACATTCTCAATTTATTACGTATCCAATCACATTATTTAATTAAATTAAATAAGTAATACATTAATAATCAAATAATATAGCAAATTATTATTTTTTTTAATTTTTAAAACATTAATATCCTTTATAAAATAAAATAAAACATAAAAAACGATAATATAAAGAAATATGGAAAATATAATACATGTTTATAATTTTATTTATCAATGGCGTGACGATAAATAAATTAATAATAAATATAGCCATTTCAAACTCAATTATTAATAAGTTCGGTGATAAATAAGTTTTCTTTCATCGATATTTATAAGACACTAGTGGAATATCATTTTCTGTTAAACCACAGAAAATAACAAGTAATAAGTAATTAAAATTATAAAGTATGCTTTTAATATTTATCATTCAGTTAAAAATAAAAAGAAAAATCTACGTACTTTCGTATCGCGTTTTAGAATTCAAATATTTTAACAATAAATATCCATTTAGTAAAGGAATTGTCATAAAAAAATTTTAATCCCTATATTTTTAATTGATTCTTATATTTTAATATATATCATCATGATCGTACAATTTTTTATTTAATTTGAAACTAATAATTTTCTTTTTAATTATTTTTTATAAATTTATACTAATATTTACGTAACAATCTTATAAATTACAACAAATTGAAATTTTGAATAGAAATTGATGCAATAATGATTGCTGTAATTTAATTCAAGCAAATATGTGAGTGAATTGAATTTCAAATGAGGGATAAATAAGTTAAGCAAACTATAAAATTTACCAATATCAATTAAATTAGATATTCTTTACAATTTATTATGTTTCAATCGATTGAATTGAAAAAATAGAGTAATAGATTAGAGATAAATTGAAACTAAAATATTGAATAAATATATTAGGCATTATATTTAACATTGTAAAAAAAGTTTTAAATATAAATCTTATTTACTTTATTTATTTATAAACTATAAAATCATGTACATTTTTTATTAACTGTAAAAATATTTAAACATAAAATAAGAAAAGTAAAATATATAATTACCATAAAAAGTACTTACTGAAAATATATTTTATGTGAATTAAAATATAAAAAATAAACTTGTATAAAAATAATACTTCTATCAATATGATCTATATAAGCAACATTAAAAAAAGCTATTTTCAGTTAGATTTATTTAATAAATAAAAACAAAAATAAATAAAACATCTGATTTTAAATTAATCAGAAAATAA
Organism: Ceratosolen corneri; assembly: GCA_030522565.1. Lineage (NCBI taxonomy): Eukaryota > Metazoa > Arthropoda > Insecta > Hymenoptera > Agaonidae > Ceratosolen > Ceratosolen corneri. Next base: position 9,389 of record JAPYYT010000232.1, read on the forward strand.
TAATTAATATTTTTCTTTCATTCCATTTGCAAACTTCGAAAATTTTTTTATGATCAAAAAATAAATAAAACTTTTATGATAATTTAATTGTAACATATCATTATCAAATATTTTAAAGTGCAATACCAGCCTTATTCTTTATTACAATATTTTTATACAATATTTTTCTTTAGTAATTAAATTATTAAATTATAGAAATATTTAAATAAAAAGAAATTATAAGATTTAGATTTTTATAATTTTACAAAGTATCAAGATACAATGTTATATTTCATATATTTTGCTTTATTTTTTCATGCTCTCTCGACATCAATAACAAATGGAAACTTTAAAAAATCATAATATTAAAAAATCAATTGAAAAAAGAAAAGCCAAATGCAAATACAATATTTGCATACGTATAGCGATAAGAAAAGACAATAACATGAATACAAAATAAATAAATAAAAAGTCTGATTCACACGCTTAATACCCATTATTCGTTGTTTAGTTATAATAAGCGTGCAAACAAGCTTTACTATACGCATCGAACATTTCCAGCTACCAAAAATGTGGCAATGCAAGAAATGAGTGAGACAAATAGGGAGATTACATCAAGTTTCAGAACAAATCCACAAGTATTGAGCACGTATTTATAACATCAAAAGTAGATAATCGGCTTATTCAGGATCTCTTGACATTAAAATATACGAATGCATATGTATACATACCTCCACTCAGTGTACGAACACACAAGTGCATTTAAATGGTTTATATTTTAATTAAAAATATAAGTTTATTTTTACTTATATTTCCCGCTCTATATATTTATGTATTTATTTACCTTACATATATGATTTTATTTGCAAATCTTCTTTTATATTTTATATACTTTCTATCAGACTAATCTATTAATACTATAAGAATATCCAAATTATGTATTGAAGTTATTGTGAAAGTAATTTTTTAAAAGAAGTCCCTGATAATTAATTACAACTAATATTCAAGTATTATGAATTATAAAAGACATCTGTGATTTTATTACAAATATGCACGTTACATAATTCTAATAATAATTCACATTATATAATTATCAAAAAACAATAAAAAAATTTAATTTTCAGTTAAATACAAAATCAAGTAGAATGCAAATCTTTTCAAATTCATAAATTTTCTTCAATAAATAATAATTGATCAAGCATTTATATTTTCCATTATTAATGCATTATTTATTTATATTACACAACTCTTTATTTCCAATCAGTTATAAATTTATAGGGCTAAATTTACACAAATAAACATAATTTTGCTGCAAGAAATATTATAAGCAAATACTTTACAATTTTTTAATAATAAATATTCAAATATTAAACTCTTAAAATTAATATTTATTTACTCTTATTTTTTTTTAAAGAAAGCTCCGATGTCAGTAATTGTTAGATTTAATTTTAAATCTATAATAAACTCTTCAGATATTATAGAATATCAATTAAAAATTATTATTGTGGATCTTAAATCTAAATGGTGGATTGTAAAATGAAAAAGCAAACAAAAATACTTTGATTATTTTACAATAAAAATAATTACAAGAAATCATACTGAAAATTATGAATGAACTTATCTATTGAAGGAAAATAGAAAGAAAAAAGATGGGATAAAAAAAAGATGGTGAAATCCGATTGATACGCTCTAACTTTGCCCGAGAAATTAAATTGGATTGCAGCAGACTTATTAAGAGCAAAGTCGGGGAAGAGTTGGAGGATAATCGAATAAGAGTCAGAAAAGACTTTAGTTGAAGAAGAACAATATCCACTTTCTTAACACAATCACACATAATATAATTTTTTTAGAGAGATAATAAAAAAAACGTAAACACGAAGTACCACTGGCACCTAATCTTTCTTTCCGAGCAATCGGCTAAGCTACTCTTACCGTTCGTAAGTGGTAGAGTATTCGAGAAACAACAACACTGATAAACAACTTCAATCCATCCCAAGTACAAATACATATAAACATGAGTATTGTATATATATTTATATGAGTGTATAAATAATTAGTTTAAATATTAAATAAATTACTAAAAATGCATATTTTATTAGAGATGATAAAATATATTCCATAAGGTAATATTTTCAAGACTTTAATTCTACTAACTAAGCTCTTTTATTACAATATCATTTACAAAAAATATCTTGAACTGCATATTAACCAAATACCTTATAATTTGCCTATGAATTGGCCTATCATCTATAATAAAATAAAGCTAAGTCAATACGACCCCACCCAGTATACGTACATGTATACATATATATATAGATATATAGTCATAAAGGAGTGGCGATTACCTCTCCCAATATCTTTTCCGTACTTGTGAAAAGCAACATTAAGTGATTTATAACTGACGAACAAAAGCAGTACCTTGAGCAGTCACGCCATAGCAAAAGCAAAAAAAAAAAGAAACGTAAAAGAAAAAAGTCCAAGAGTAAAGCATGACGAGGGTTTTGATGATATTTATCACAACCGCTATAATGAACGTCCATTATTATAAAACAAGAAAAATTCTTCGATAACTAATTTTTACATGGATTAAGAGGCTTATTTTATACCACCTTCATTTTTATATAATCTTTTATAAATGATATTCATATAATGCTAGATAATGTTTTTTAGCGACTTTAATAAATGTATTATCATTTTATGAAAATGTATAGTGTTGCGATTCAATAATTTTACCTAATTTTAATTTACACAAATCAAACGTATCTATTATGATTATGAGAGAATCATAATTTTGAAAATTTAATTTCATCCAAAATATTTGAAAATATTTGAATATATTTAAATGGAAAATAAAATAAAATATTTTTAATCATTATTATTATTTAAATAATAATTAAGTAAATACATTTTTAAATTAAAAGTTCCTGCACTACAAGTGATTTACAGTAGCCGAACTTAAACTACCCTTAGCTATTTTTAATTAGTGACAAACTGTGTCATAAATTATTTTTATGATTTTTAATCTAAAATACCTCTACTCTTCTCCCTATATTTTTTATTTAATTCTTCAAATAGTATACCAATGAAAAATTTGTACACATTGTCCAATAAAAGTAATTTTAGTAAAAGTAAATAAAAAATATATATATACATAAGAATAGAATTTATATACATAAGAATAATATTTATATTAATTTAATAAAATATGAATAAATAATAATATCACAATTTATTTATTTTATATACTATCTATTTTTATCTCTAAAATAAAGATTATACTCATTAATAAAAATGTATTATATTTTAATATATATATTTTATTATTTTATATACTTTATCAATTTCGAAAATAATTCTCTAAGTTTTTATACAGTAATTTTTTATTTACAAAAAATATAGTAGTTTTTTAAAATAGTTCATTTGTTATTAATTAAAAACTAAATATTTGACTTTAAAAAACTTTTCATAAGCAATGTTGAAAAATTTGATTTGAAAATAAAATAATCTTTATAAAGTTTATTTATAAGAAAATAATTTCATAGAAAATATAATTCATATAGCAAAGTTTATGAAAATATTCCGTTTTATTTTGTTTTAGAACAAAAATGATTTAAAAGCAAATGAATCAATTGTAAAATGTAGTTTTCTATAAAATTTTATTATCAAAATAAATAATAAATAATACAATGATTTTTTTATATAATTTTATTATTATTTTATTTCATATAAATAATCGATATTTATCAGGAAAATTGTACAATGTTCTATTTTTAAAACATCATTTTATCTTAATATTATTATAAAGAGAAATATATTAAAGATTATTAATCAAAATCGGATAGTTTTTAGTATCTTTAGTATAATATATGACTGTCACGTGTATATGTGTTAGACATGAAAAAATTTATTATTGCTTGTAAATAAATTATAATTTAAATATAATTTCTAATATTTATGTTTTTATATATATTTTCACGATTGCATACTTTTTGCAACCATTACCTTGATGTTAAATAATAACTATTTATAGTGAAATATTAAGATAAGTATTTATTAAAAGTAATAGTATAAAATAGTTAACTAAAGAGTAATGAAACAAATTGCAATATTTCAGTATTTTCAACTCTTTAATACGGACTTTTATAAAATGAAATAATTTATTATATTACTCAAGATATGTATTACTTAAAGGATAAATAGATTCGTTAAAATAAAATAATATTAATAGAAAGAAATATCCGAGAATAAAATACGTTGCATAACTTACACTACATTTACAAATAAAAATTATAAATATTAAGAATCAATAAGCAATAATAGCAACTACGAATTAACTAATTTCTAACTTATTAAAATTATAAACAAATATTAAATATTTATTTTAAATTTTAAAGCCCGTTATATAAATATTATGAATATTACAGTATAAATATTTAAATTGGTTAAACAATATTAGTAAATATTTAAAAATAATTATAATATATTATGAATACAAATACTGTACATACATATTCACATTTTGTAATTTTCAGAAATTTGAAATGATGACATATTAATGATCGCATATTATATTATGTGTTAACTGTTTGAGTAATAAATACCAAGACGTTTATAAACAAATTCTATTACAAACAATACCTTTAATATAAACGAATTATATAAATTCAAAATAAAGTAATAATTGAAAAAATTTAAGAAGCATTTCAACTTTACATCAATCAAGCATATTTAAAAAATTGAGAAGATAATTTATCAAAAAATAAATTAATAAAGTACTTGATTCATTTTTTACGCATGCAAAGATACTTACAAAATAGATCTATAAGCAGACACTTACATTTGCTTACAGTTGAATGCCAAAATTAAATATACAATTTTCAACTAGAAAGAATATAACCGTATGGAAAGATCTAAAAAAAATGTAAAAATAGTTATTCATTAACTAATTTAAATAATGCAATGAAGTCGTTAATTACATTAATAAATAAATTTATATTTTGGGTACAACAAAATATTGAATTCAATTACTATTCTAAAATTAATTGCAAATAATGCTTGCCTTAGATATTAAAATTCTTTGGTTTAATTTATACATTTTGCTTCTACTTAAATAGTGTAGAACGATTATGCCAATAGATCAGCTTAAACAGAGAAAGTAAGTATAGGTAATTAATGTAGTGCACCACCATAACTCATCAAACAAACATATTTTGTATAATTTAAAAATTTTAGAATTTAAAAAATTTCAATTTAAAAAATGGCATACAATTACAAATGTTTTGTGATTAAATCTTTCAAATTTTCAAATGTAAATTATAAATAAACGATGCAAATTCTATTTAGTTACATAATCTTATGCATTAGTCACAATTTTTATATAACATAGAATTTTATACAATTATATTGCGTAATGGATTTACACATCGACTCAAGTAATAATTCAAATAATATCTTAATATACTTTAGATAATTTAAAAAAATATGTACATAAGCATAATTATCCCTTAAATTGAATAAAACTAGAGATATTTTTACTGAATCCTTGAACGCATCAATCCATTACGTGTAGGATTATGTCAATAAAATTTTTAAATAATTGTGCATGCAATTATGCATCTTCACGCATTATATCGTGATAAGTTAATTGATCAAAAATACTATTTTAGAAAATACATACTTTATATACTACTATCATTATGTATAATCAATACAGGAGCTTGTTGTAATGATAGCCAGTCAAGAATCTAGCTGAAGCTATAATCAAGAAATTAATAGTCAGAATACACGTTACTACATCGAGTTAATTAACATACCATATTTACATAGACATTAGGCAAACAGGTTGATTCAAACGATATATACTTCCTCTCAACATATCTGGCATTAGTAACTCCCACATCGGTGGCTTCGCGAGACATAAAGAAAGATAGGAATACTTCATTGTGCCAAAGCGAGCGAATGAGGAGACGAGAACAAAAAGAGGTTGGCATGCAATCTCGCAACTGTAAATATGGCCCGCATTCGCTGCCCTTAGATAGGGGTGTGATTCATGAGTGGACAAGCAGCGCCGCAGATCTATAGATTCTTAGCTTTGATACCCCAAGACGTTTCGTACTTCCTTCGCAATCTGTTTCGCCTTCTCCTTCCTTTTGACTTCACTTGAAGGAAGCACATGTACTTGAACCGCACGCGAACTATCCATATGTTTCGCCCACAAAAACAGGATAAGCCACATTCTCTCTTTCCTTCTCTCTTTCTTCTTCTATTTGAACAGTTTTCATTTATTTTGGCAAAATTTCCGTTCATACTTCACTCGGCATCTATACTATAGAAATTTATTCGATCGTAATTTCAGATTTAGATTTTAAATTTAGATTAAATGCTATAATTTGAAAGCATAATTAAATGTAAAACATTTTTTCTAGGTCCATATAAAAATTCTTTGTCTAATCTATATGATAAAAAACAGTAAAGATGCAGCGGCGACATATATCATTTAATATATATATTAATTAATAACATTTATATCCAATAATAATAGGCAATGCATAATACATTATATATAATAGTATGTAATGTTAGATCGATCGATCAATCATCAATAAAGAAATTTAATCGGATGAGAGTCAAAGAATATAGAATTAGAACTTATGATCGATGAAAAATTGAAGTTCAAAATACAAAAAGAAGACTACTTATAAGTCATTCGGTTTCCCTTGGATTTAGTATACGAAAAATATCGAAGGGTTGTAAAAGAGAAAGTTATGCTTGGAAAACATTCCCTAATTGTAATTTAAGAAATAAGAATGGTCGATGAATCTCCAAGGACAATTTCACGCAAAATACAACAAAAATTTAGTTTCATTTAATTTTTTTATTTCTATTATTAAATTAATGATCAATGCTTGAATATCTAAATATCAAAAAATAAAGAGTGATCATCTAATAAAACTGCTACTGTATATCCAAATATTCTAGATGTTTAATGGATATATTTAAACTATATGTCTAAATATTATTTTATTATGCTTACCTGTATGAAGAATAAATATGATCTTTCCTTTACTATTAATAATTTAACTAAAATTATAATCAATTCATTCTAAATAATTATGTATACATTTTATATAAGCTCATAAATTTTAAAAGTTGCCACATAATTTTCTAACGTCAATATTTGTAATAAGGCATGTTTTAAAAATTAAAATATTATTATAAGTAAATTTTATTCCATAACATATTAGTATAAAATCAACATGATTTTATTAATTTTGAGCGAAGAAAAAAATGTGCGTTGCACTTAGTACAATTTGCATTCATATTGTGTACGGTATATCAAGTAATAATTTTCAATTTAGGTTTGCATTACAAACTTAACCAACAGTGCTATTGTGATGCTAATTTTTTAACCACGCATGAACAGACTAATAGATATTTTAATCCTTCTATGTTCTTAGTAAACGATAACAATGGAAAGTACTGAGAGTTTATTAGCATTCAATACTGATAATTTACTCACACATTTTAAAAGTACAATATTACTGTTAATACAGATGAATGAAATATATGTTTAAATGAATTATATATTTATGTTTATATTTATATGTAAGATATATGAAATATATTTATATAATCTTTTATCCAATGTATACATTCCTTTTTTCTGTATTAGAGAATTATTAAAAAAAAAAAATTAATTCATAAGCACACGTAATACTTTCTCATTTTATATCTACTGTTATACATACAATTTCATTAATTTTATTTCAAATTCGTAGATTATAACTATATTAATTTGTTATTTATTTAGTTATGAATTATAAATATTGTAGAAATGTATACCATTAGTACAATACTTTAAAAATTATAAGGTTATAGAAAATATACAAAAAGTATTTTATATAAAATTATTTAAGAATATAAAACTTATATTATTAATTTACATTATATTTACAAATTAATGTTATCATTAATTTTAAGATAGTTATTAATATTGAGAATAACATATTTAAACTTGCATTAAACACGAAGAAGGTTACTAAATATTTTACAAAAATTATTAAATTTGAACACTGTTTAAAAATTATATTAAAAAGTTAAACTTAATTGTACGTAAATTAAATAAAATATACAATATATTTTACTAGATAGTAATTATATAAATATAATATAATAAATATATAATAATAGTAATAATATAATATAATTTACTATATAATAAAGTATAGTAATCTATATAGAATATCTATATATCTATATACTATATAATATAACACATTGAGTTTTCAACTTATACAATACTCATTTTATTTTTTATTAAATAGCAACTAAAATGCGTTATAACTATCGATAATGAATTATAAGCACCAGATGTATTATTAAAAATATTAGTCAGTATAACTGCATATTCATTCAATTATATTAATAAAGATACAATAAACGATAGCCTATCATGTGTCCCTCAGAATCAATTTAGACGTATGCAGCAATCAATTATTGGTTCTTCGAACCGTTAATCTATTTCAGTCTTTTAACGTCCGTCTTTTTTCACTAGACCAATCTTTATTTACAAAAAATAGATATAAATTTCCGAAATGTTATTTGTAAGCCAATTCTTATTGGACGGGCAATATGACCAATCTCACTGTCTAATAAAGCTTTAATTTGTACTCAATTTATCAAATAATAGCAATGAATTGTTCAAGAGTAAAAATTAATTGTTTAATTTTGTGTTAGTATAACAAGATTTTGAAGAAAAAAAACTTATGAATAATTAAGTAATTATCTTTATTACTTAATAAAGTAATTATCTTTAATACAGTACTTGCGAATAATATAATTATTCTACTTTTATAAATCATTAAAATAACTTTTTGAATATTTCAACTATAAAGAACAATATTAATTTTGCAATAAAAGTATTTTATGCATAAGTAATTTGCATAATTATATTTAAAAACAATACTATATTATTACATAATTTTTAATAACCATTATTTTCAAAATTAAAAAGGAAGATCTAAAAATTTTCTAAATATTAACCATTGGCTTATCAATACAATTTTTACGTATATTTATGACTTATAAGATTTTAGACCCAGAAATAAATATTATGAATTTGAATAATTCTAATAATTCTTGTATGCTACGAAGATATCTATGAAATATGAAAAATAAATATACATTTTATAAATTCAAATTGAGATTTAAGAATTAGTGATAAATTTTGAAAGAAAGTTAGTAATTTTTCTTATTTTTAATGCCCTACGGACAACATTATACATATACATTCGGGAAATAAGCCGAGTGATATATTGATGTATTGCAACAGTTAAGCAATGACGATATTTAATATTGTTAAATTATGGCACTAGATGAATAATAATAACACGAATAATTGAGCATATTACGTATATTTATAACGAAGATTGGAAGAAGAAAAAAGAAAGATATAGAAACAACGTAACATGAAAATATAATTTTAATATGTTTGTTGGGTCTTGTATTAGACACTTGCTTATTTCTTACGGTGGTATATTTATCTAAATACTGTGGTAATATCGTGCGGTTATCCGTACCTGATCTCTTGGTGATTTAATTACTCGTCAGTTCGTGGCTTCGTTTAATAATTAGTCAAGTGTAATGCAAGGAATTATAGAGCGCAATTGTTGAATGATCTTAAGTGGCGGTTGCAGTAATGACTAAATACTGCTAAAATAATAATGCAACTGACAATGCAAGTGACGATTGAATATCAATTGTAAATTAATTATATGCGGACTAGGAAGTTGTGATAAATGACAAAAAAACTTACGATTAAGTAATAATAATTCTCTTATGCATTAACATTCCTCTCGATCGCATGATAATTTAGCATAAAACTTCTTTCTTTCGCGAAAAACAAAATCAGCAATTATTTTTGTTGTTAATGGACTATGTTGCACTTTATAGTTCTCGTTGTCATTTGCATTGAAAAACTAATAATTCGATTCTTTTATTGTATAAGATTGCTTACAACCATAGACCGTGTATTATAGAGTTGAATTCCTATTTAATTGAATCCATCGTTTGGTGCCCGAATTGCCGAGTCAAGTTAGCTCGAGAATAAAATTAATTATCGTTAAATTTTTAAATATAATTTTTTTTATTTACTGTTCAAGGATTTTAAAATTTGGATATTAATTTCAATTGCATTATTTACTTTTATGGATATTCACAGTCATATAATAAAGTAAAAACGAGAAAAAAATATTATGAATTCGTTTTTAAAATAATAACTTTGGTTATTTTTAAAGCTCCAAATTCACTCTAAATCTATAAATATATAATTCAATTATAGTATATTATAGGCTTAAGTATTATATTATATTTTTAAAATATTTTTCTTATTAAGCGTACGATAATCTTTTTTGATAAAGAAATTATAATAATATTTTAGAAAATTTTCTAATTGCAATATTAAAATCCCACTTTATTAAATCATTTATACAAAAGATTATGAACTCACTTTATTTATTGTAAATATTTAAATTTGAAATACGATTACTTTTTAACAGAAAATATCCACTAAGATTTATAAGCCATAATCGGGAAACAATTTAAACGGATACAAAGATAAAATTATTAACAATCAATAATAGGTATTTAAAGTAAAAAAGAAATAATCAACTACCAAGACAAGCAATTAAAAATAATCCACAAGGATTAAAACAATTTAATCAGATAGGAAAAATTAAAATGCAAAAGTTTAAAAGTTAGTAAGAGTTTTAAGGCTTTCGCCATCTAAGTACACTGAGTGCTCAGGACACGTGTGATTGATTGATGCAAGTGCTGTGTAGTTATATTGCTAACATAGTCAATCAACACCGTTAAAAAATATTTCTCGCATCACTTGGCAAAACATCGAAGCCCTCCTAAAGAGGTGGATTAAGGTAAAAAATCGACTCCTATTATCGACAACTAAATTACTTTATACTTATTTAATACGTAATTTTTCATGGCTTAAGATTTATATCCAAAAATATCCAAGAACAATATGAATATTATTGAAGTACGCTAACGAATATTTTCGATCATATCAAATATTTACGTCTTACAAAATTTACATGAACATTAATCTTTATATTTAAGGTTTTTATTCAATTGTAAAAAAAAAAAAACTATAACATTTTTAATTTCGAAGGATTTGTTCGATCACGTTTTAAATAGTAGCGTTTAAATTAGAGTTATATTTATGAAAAGAAATTATGGTTAAACTTTTTCAATTTGAATATTTTAAGAAATTTCTTTTTAATAAGACATTACGGAATATTTTATCAATACTTCAGAATATTTTACAAATAATATTTATTATTAAAAGCAGTGTTTTTCTTATATATATAAAAAAGGAGATACACTTTTTTACTTATAATTATTGATTGTAGTTCCAACATTTTTCATAAAATTGTTTAAAACAGTAAATGTAAATAAATAATAATTTAACCATTTTATTTTTCTGTTCGATAATTATTTCATTATTATTAAACAGTATTTAAATCAAAATGAAACCACAATACAATTTAATTCTTATTATCTCTTTTTAAATTTATTTTAATTGTAAATTTTATTTACTATTGTTATTAATATTAATATATCAATTTATATATTAAAAATAATAGAATACTAAATCAAAATGGCACATAAAATATACTATATTTTAATTAATATTGTTATATTTGTTACAATGTAAACAAGATTGCAAATTAAATAAATTAATAAAATATTTAAACTAGAATACACTTCCCTCTACATTAATTTGTATAACGGACAACTCTGTATTACATATTTTTATATTATACTAATAATAGCTTACAATAATATTGTAATTATTTATTAAATTTTAAAGCTTTATAAGATTTAATATATAGCATATATGATACAGTTCTCTTTTATCTGTTTATAAATCAAAGTATCACAACTGATTGTAATATGTTGATCTTTCAAAAAATGTTTTACAAACTTTATTATATTCTTAATTAACACTGTAATGTTATGCTAGAATCATTTTTCTTCATTGAAGTTAATAAATCTTATTTATTAGAATATGATCTGGTATTTTTATCAGCCAATCAAAGACTTCTTTCGATTAATAATAAAAACACTCGCATAAAATACAGTCATGTTACATTCTCTGATTATGTCTTTTAAGTTTTCTAATAATATTTTTTTAGTTGTACATAAATATTTCTCACCATTACAGAAAGATTAATATTTTTAACTAAAATATAAAAAATATTAAAAATTTAAATTTAAGGTAGAAGTTACAATTTTATAATTAGTTCCCTATTGATATTCATTATAATTTTTTATTATTATAAAGAAAGATGAAAACAATTGTGTATAAAAATTAAAATTATATACTTACATATATGGATATTCATATATTATTTTCTCAATATTTAACAATAATTTATGATAAAATATTAGTCTAAACATAGGAAAAAGTTTTCATCAATTTTTTTTTTTTATAATTCTATTTAACATATTTTATTCCTCTATTTAATATATTATATTAAAAAGACATATTCTATATCTATCTAATAATCCTTAATACATATAAATTTTATATAAATCAAAGATAACTTTATTACTTATTTATTTATATATAAATAATGTATATATATATATATATATATATATATATATATAATATTTATTTGATCTATAACGTAAAATATGCAAGAATTATAAATATTTTTCAACTAAAAACAATCTAAATTAAACAATTTACAATTGAAAATTAAAATTAAAAACGATACACGATCATAGATTAGGAGTTAATGCTAAATGTTCATTAAATTAATTTCAATATTCATGAATAATGAAGATAAGAAATATTATAAATACTCTTGCAAGCCTCTTTTGTAGGTAATATAACACAATAAAAAGAAGTCAGAATTTAGTTATGAAGTTAAAATATGTGGAAAATAAAAAAATTAATAAAATAATATAAAAAAACCAATTTGCAAATTAGCTAGACATCTTTCGCACGTGCTGAAGTTTAAATCGACTTCCAGACAGACTAAGAGATCTTGCCGCAACCTTCTTTCTTACTACTCTCAAAGTCAAGAAGCAGTTCACCAAAGCAGAAACTTAGCCATAGCCCATAACAAAGAAAGGGTCTGTAACCACGGGAAGAATATCCAGTGTCGAGATTCAATTTTTCTTTAAAAAATGTAATATAGTTAAAAAAGTAGATTTAGAAAGATCATTTAATCTAAGTTTATCTATATTAAATTTACATTGCCTCTTATGATCTTTATCTTTAGCTTTCTTACGATATATTCATTAATGACTATTATAATAAAAATTATTACTCGATAGTTCTTTTAATGAATATATCATTAAATGTGTATTGATAAATTTTTATTATTTTAATTATTTCTATAGAACTTTATAATGTATTTCATTAATTCAAAGTAAATTTTAAGTAAGTTTTAAAGAAATTACACATACATAATATTTATGTTCTAATTAAAATAACCATAAATATTGCAGTATATTAAGTTTTTTCAAATTCACAATTAAATTGAACAAACAAAATATATACATAACACTATAAACAATATCTTTTCTTACAATTTCTAACGCTAAAAGTTAAATATTATAAATAATAAATCATTAAAAATTCAAAAAATTTTATACTTTAGTATAAAATAATAATATAATGTATAGTATAAAATATATAGTATAGTTTAGTATAAAATAATAATAAAGTGTATAAACATATTCAATTTCTAAATTTTCCATCAATTATTTTGTGACAATAGTTAATTATATAATGTATAATCATATACTTTAGTTCTATAACTAAGTACAAGAAAGTTCCACACTTCTAGATAATTTTCATAGTTACACTTTCTTTTATAAATTCACATTTTTTAGATGAGTTTTTTCATGTAGATATACTCTTTTCACAATTACAAGTGCAAGAGAAGCCAAGTATTTTCTATTAACATTCTTGGTTAACCCGGGTGGCGCAAAATAGCCAACGCAAATGCAGTACACACACACACACACTCTCTCTCTCTCTCTCTATTTATATATATATTTATTTATGCTCTTCCATGGTTTTTCATTTTTATTTTTGAGTTCGATGTTTATATATATATATGTTCGTTATTAATTTTTCTTTTTCCCTTTTGAATTCGAAAATAAGAAAAGATTTACTATTTATATTCAAATAAATTAAAGCATATATGCCTATTGTAAAATGTTTAAATAGCTTGATAAATGAATACTATGTACCATAACTTCACGAGATTTTTTTAAACATTTCTTATAAAATATAAAAAGTAAACTTAAATGAATCTAAATAACTTCTACATATGAAATAATAATTTCTTATTCTATAATTTATTTTATTAACTATTTATTTAAAAAAGTAAATGAAAAACAGTTCATCGTTTAGAGTAACTAATCTATATAAATGAATAATGTACAATAATATATTTTTAAGATACTTTAAATTTTCTTATTATTTCAAATATTAAACATATTAAAATATCAGAACTTTAAAAACTAAAATTATCAATACGAGTATTTAATAACACATTATATTTGTATCATTATAATATTATAATGAAACTTATAATCTTAATAATATCTTGCATTAATAAACTTATGTACTTTAATAAAAAATAAAAAAAACATTTTACATAATTTACAATTTTTTAATTTTTGACAATTTAAAGATTGATGTTTGTTATTAACTTATCGTAGTTTACTTATATTTATAAATAAATTTGATCTAATAAATGAATTATGAAATGAATGAAGTAATTATAAAATTAGTCTTACATTAAACTTATATGTTTAATAACTCGTATCAAATTAAATTAAAAACACTTAAAGGTGATGATGATAACGGTGATAAGTGGTAGTGTTGCTGATGATGATATTCGTTCAGTCGATGTAACTTTATATGTAAATTTTTCTTCTCTTCTTTCTAAAATTTTGGCAATTGTCTAGAAACTGCATACCTCTACTAAATAATACTGTTCCTTTTACTACCTTTAATGTACCTCTAATGCAATAGTTCATGTATAAACACATTCACGCAACTGATATTATCTTATCCAAAACGCGAGCTCTGAAATGAGCTATTCATAATATGCATTCATATGACTATTATACAAGCTAATGCATGATTTTAATAAGTAAATTAAATTGTCCATTATTTTCGAATATATTTTTATTTAATTCTCTTTTTAAAATAAACAAAAATTAAATATTAATAATAAATTATTATAATCTATTTTACCTTTACAATTTTAATAAATTAATTAAATAAAAATAGTATTGATGAATATATTAATATCCTAAATAATGATTATTTGAATGAATATAGATATATCTCATTATATTTTAAATATTATAATAAATTCTATGAGTAAATTTTTAAAGATAAAATATTTTATAGTTCAAAAAAGCCTAAACATTATCTTACATTATAAACTCGATATTTTTATTAAAAAAAAAAAACTGAAAATATTTAAATCTAAAGCAATTATAAGATCAGTAAAGTAAATTTGTTCGACTTATTTTAGTTTCTTATTCTCCATTTTCGTGCTCAAACCAAAATGAAAATTAAAAAATTTAAAGCAGCAAACTTGGAAATATTTTTGAAAATGTATGCATCACAGATATTATGAATAGTTACAACCACAAATTCATATTACTACAAAAATTATGAATTCAAAATATCATTCTTCTTTTAACTAATTGTGATGCGATGATTTAATGTAATGTATACAAATTATCAAACATTATTTTCATTCGAGTAACTTTTTCGTGTAAGCAGGACTGAACAAGATCGTCTGAGATTTAAGAATTACTACTTAATAACTATAAGATTTATTAACCAATGTATTTTTTACCATCCAGATACACGATACTTTACAATTTAAATTTGTAAGCGTGACATATTAAATGTGAGTAATTGGTTTATTTTTAAAAATTCTAAATTTTTTTAACAAAACTACAGTGAAATATGTTGCAAAATTTACATTTTATTCGCTATTATATTTAATATTTATTTAGTTTTTATTATCTTTCAAATAAAAACATTTTAATTTAAACAACGTTTTAAACTGTGTAATACTTACGCTGATAGTGCAATAAATTCATATTAGTTTACAATATTTTTACTTTTTAATTTGTTTTAATCTTTCTAATATACCTTCATTTCTACGAAAAAATGTACTTAAAATATATTTCTAATAAATACAATATTATTGAAAACATAAAATATTTTTATAAAAAATTCATTAGACTAGTATTTCTTGAAAAATTTTACAAAATAATTTTACAAAATAAAGTTGAAAATTTATATTCATGCATATATAAACACTATAAAATATATGGTAATTTAATTAAAAAATAAGTAGATTTTACATTATTTACGCAAGATATCTTCATATAAACGTTAGTGAAAGATTCATTATATATGAAAAAAACACAAATTTATATATTTAAGAACAAATCTTTATTTTCTGTGCGTTAATATTTTACGTAGATATTAATTGTATATATAAGTTGGTTATGTGACATTACAAGGGAAAGGTTTTTTAATTTCATGATTTTAAAAATAAGATGCAATAAATATATTATATCCTTAATAAAATTTTATATCTTTAATCATTTTCATGTAAGTCATTTATAAATAACAATATGTATAAATTACGAAGTAAATAAAATACAAAAGAAAAAATAAAAAACTAAAAAAAGAAAACAAGTTAGTTCTCTCTTTCTCTCTCATATCCAATATCATTAGATATGTTTAACCTTTCATAATAATAAATTATATATAAAATGTGTTAAAATAGAAGTTAACTTTGTGGAATCTTGATATTTATGTTATATATGTTTAGACGTAAAAATCTTAATGGGTTATTATTTCACAAAATATATTCTGCAAAAAATGTCACACAGCAAAAACTTAAAAAGGGAGAAAGAAAGTAAAAGAGAGAGAGAGAGAGAGAGAGAGAGAGAGAGAGAGAGAGAGGGTGAAACTACCATAAGAAAATGATGGAAATCGCATCAAACTACTATTGCAAAAATCGATAATATACTTTAAATTTAATGTCCTGTGAATTCCGTTTTAGACCATACACTGAGCAGACATATGCAAAGTAAATAATGGTGGCTTTTACCAAGAATCTGCATTGAATTGCGTGAAATCAACAAAAGTACGAGAGCGTGGAGATGGCTTTTCATTGCCTAAAAGTTACTTGGAGTTTTATTTCGTTCGGAATACTTATGTACTTTGCCTTTATTACCTCATCTTCTTTGCTTTCCAACACGCATCACAAGTTGTTGAATACGTAAAAAGCTTTCAATTTACCTTTATTATCAGGTCGATGAATACGACTATTGTTATTCGGTTTTCTATTCGATCTCTCTATAAAATGTTAAATTGTTTAAAATTAAATTAAGTTTCATATAATTTTTTTTATAATATTCACGAAACTTTATTTTAAAACAATATATACTTTAGTAAAATATCCGGGATTAATTGTTGGTGATTAATGTTTTAAAGACATATTATTATAATGAATATAATATGTTCATATAATATCATATTATAATTAGAAACATAATTAACTACTATTAAGATAATTATTTTAAATTTATAAATACTACGAGAAAAAACGATAATTATTGTGTAAGATAAATTTATACATTCACGTAATGAATGCAATATATTGATGTAATAATTGAATAAAGGCAAATGAAAAAATTTATTGAAATTTATTATTTGAATAAATTTAAATAAATCTCTTATGATGCTGAACATTTTCATTTTAGAATTAACTTTAACGCTTTACTTATATACTACTGATCTCTTGCAAAAGTTTTATTATCTTGAACACAACTGAAAGTTTTCGCTATTTATTTATAAGAACAGTTGTATATACTTGAAAAAAAATCAAAATATATTTAATTCATTTATAATTTTACGTAATAAAAAATTAATCTAGCCATAAATACAAATTTAATAATTGCCCTAACCATTGAGCAAAGTATTGTTAAATATTTCTATAAGTAAGTACATACACAAAATGTATTGTTAAATAATAAAAAACTGAAATTCAGATGTATGTTTGCACTAATTTTCATCGTTTTCAAATCTCACCCCAACACCAATTTCCCTCGCGATTCAAACTACAAGCCACGTGATCGTAAATAAAGCGAATAATAGCTTGTAAATATAATTTGCAAGCTTTCGTCAATGCAAGAAAGCTTTCATTCCACTACTCACCAAACTCCAAAATCTTTCCAGCCTCCTCCAACCCTTTGTGTATGACACAAGCACACACGATCTCTTCTAGTCAAATAGAGCGGAACCTCGATTCGTCACGGCTCTTACGTCAAAGCCTCAACAGGTGCGAAATTGGCCGTGACGGCGTAGCGTAATTTTCGCCACCCCGGCCGGCATCGGTCGCGCGATTTTCTCAATGAGGGAAGTACGCGTGAAATGACTAATCAACGGAACAACGATACACGCAACATCTACAGTGAATGCGGAACGTAGACTGAGGGGTCCGGGCTACAATGCAGGGCGTCGAGACGCCACGGCGCCCCGCAATGGCACTTACGCGCGCCAGCCGAGCGGGGGCGCTTTTTATCGCTCCCAGTATATGCAAACTTTTTTCACCCTTTTTCCTCGTTCACGCCACTTTTTAATTTATTTCCCGGGTACACTTAAGTATCTGTCGTAATTATCTACCTCGCCGTAAAATTATTTTATCTGCTTTTGCATCCGTCACACTTGCCTAAGAACATACATACGGGGTTCGATAGAACAAACGTTCGGTTCAATCTTGCTTTATTCGTTCTTCAATTCAATTTCTTCCATTCAAATTTTCGTTTATAATGCTTCGGTTTATAATCGAATGCTCGACATTCACTGCTTTTAATACCCTTTTACGATTCGTTCGTTAAAGACTTGTACCTATTTCTAATTAGTTAAATATTTTACCGTCTTTTTTCTAACTCTAACTCTCCGCCTCTGTTTAAGTTTACGCGCGTGTGTTGTTTAAAATATTATCTACGCATATAAATTAGTGTGTATCTTAAAATGAAGTAAATTTTTTGAAAAATGAGATACAAAGAAAACTAATATTATTAAACTAATGAATGATAAAATTTACGAAGTCTTGATTTTATTATAATTTAATGAATGCTCAAACACGAATGTAGTTTACATATATTTATTTATTTATAAAACATATTGAACATTGTTTTTTCTTACATGAATGAACACGGTTGATTACGATTATTATAGTGTAGATATAATAGTATTAATGTATATAAATTTTTATATAAAACATAAACAATATTGATCGAATCTTTTAATAAAATATATAATCGCGTGTTATCAAATAATATATATATATGTTACCGTATATGAAACATATGCTTATTCGTAATTATTTTACATCCTGGTAATAAATAATATTTTATGTCTGTACATACAATATTAGAACCACTTTTAAAAGTAATAATCATATCTTTAAATGAATTTTTAATTATTTGTTTAATTAAAATAATAAAATTCAAAGTTTGCAAATTTTACTCTCATTAGGAAGGTACATCAAACTTTTTCCAAATTTATTCTATTTATTAATTATATATTATTTGATTTTTTTTCAATTATATTCACAATTTTTAAATATGGTTTTGTTATTAATATATTTAATAAAATTATTCATATTAAATAATTTTAATTCAATTTTTTATTAAAATTGAACATATAAAGTTTCAAAGAAAATTTTTTTAAAGAATTTTTCTTTCTTTAGTCAACCATGAATAAATATATATATATATATACAAGTCTAATTAAATAAGATCATATAATAATAAAATTATATGGAAATAGTATTATCTAAAAATACAAATATAAAAATTACTTTCAGATTTTTCCATATTTTTTTTTGAAAGAAAAATAATTATAATTTAATACAGTACATCACCTGAAAAAACATTCAAGAAATAAAATTTAAAAACTACATTTAATGATTTAAATTTAAAAATATACAATTTTCTTTATTCAATACGAATGAAAACTATATTCTATATCATTAAATATTTATATTCATTACATATATCAACATAGATTATATATCATTTGACTTTTAATGATTTAATTTACAGGATATTTGTACTATTATTAGAACTGTATCTATATTAATAAGCATATAAAACTTTTTACAGTATGCATACTAAACAATTTAACTATTATAACTAATTGAATTAAAATTTTAACTTTCTGTCATATTGATAAAATTCTAAAAAAAAAATTTGTATTAAAATTATTATTTATAATATACAAGTATCTACACTTTGTTCTAATGAACAAACTATAACTGAAATTTCAGCTACTATATTATATATATATACAAAATTATAAATATTATATTATATTATATTATAAATATACAAAACTGAATATATATTACACTATAAAGGAAATAAATAAATAAAATAAAATTAAAAATAAGTAAATGTTGAATATAGCTTAAATAGCTATTTAGTTATAGTTCTTAATGTTACTTATATTTCCTATTATCACATGTTCTTTTACGAAGTGTTCTAAAGTATTATCCGCCAAGTGCACACTCTCTTAGGTCAGCTTAACTGATGCCAAGCTTCTGAGTATGTCGTGCATTTCAATTCTGTCTCTTAAGAAAGATGCACTAATAATTTTTCTTATACTCATTAATTAAAACAGTGGTTTATAGTACTAAGCCATATATCATTGATAACTTTTTATGAATATATTATTGTAGGAAATATATAAATAACAGACTATTTATGCATTTAGTGGATAGTCTAAATCAACGATATCCAACAATTATGACAGGTGTTACTGAAGATAATAATAAAAAACTTACTGAAAATTTCATTAGCTCGTTATATTTTTAAATATTTCA
The DNA here is from genome assembly GCA_030522565.1 of Ceratosolen corneri. NCBI lineage: Eukaryota > Metazoa > Arthropoda > Insecta > Hymenoptera > Agaonidae > Ceratosolen > Ceratosolen corneri. The sequence continues at coordinate 30,343 of JAPYYT010000232.1, forward strand.
CTTGTATTTATCTTCTTTATTGTTTATTATAGATAATCAGGCTCTTATTGAAATCAACCGAAAACTGCTTCTTGGCTTTCCCCTCCGCTGTTTCTCAATTGTCCGTACAATCGCTAATTATGATGTTCATCGCGATCTCTGATAAATTTGAACCCTGTAATAAATTTGCTCTGCATTTTATCTCAAGTGTAAATTTAGTTTGTACTAGATTAATGTGAAACATAAGTTTATTGAATCGAATAAATTCAATATTCTTTTACTAAATTAATTAAGAAAAAAAAAAAATAATAAAATTAAGTTAAGAAAATATTATCTCTTAATATTAATAATAAATTAAATCAAGTATATATGTTAAGAATAAAGGCAAATACACTTCTTATTTTAGAACATATTAATTCTGATGTATTGAACGAAATGTCGTTTTTGATAAAGTATTTATTCATTCATAACGATATTTAGTTTATTAAAATTATTATAGCTAATGCCTTTTTATCACGGCAAGCAACCTGGATTTTTCTGCCTGACAAATAATAAAGGCAAAATACAATTAAAATAACAGCCAGCCTAAAAACGAAAGAATAGCAAAAAATATTTCCCTCGTTAAGAGCCTATCTTAATTGGGAGGAAAACAAGAATTGAAAAAAGACATTGTAAAAATAGTGCGCATGCTTGTCAAGAAATATACGTATATGTATTGAATAGCTGCGAAAGGGAATGGAAAAGAGGGATGGATAGAATACGAGAATGCAACAGTTGCTTTTCCAACTGTGCACGTGCGCACCTCACTACGCCAATTCCCCACGTTACTTCATCCTCTTCTATTTATCTAAATTTCTTATACACTATTTCTAACCCCGTAACTCTTTATTTTTCTCCATCTTTTACTTTTTTTTCTTTTCTTTTTTTTCTTTTCTTTTTTTTCTTTTCTTTATTCTTTTTTAAAATACTATTAGTAAATGACAAAATTGCTTCTATTTTTTTTATATAGTTTCCTGTGAGTAATTCAGTCGATATCTAAAATTTCTAACAATCGTACAAAAAAAATCTTGAAATATTTTTTAAAATTTACACTGACAGAATTGAATGTTTTATTTTCAATTCACACTTACGGAAATAAAATGTTTTGCTTTCAAAGGAATAATCTGAAATAAAATACTAAAATAATGAAATTTAAAAAAATATTACTTTTTCTTATTAAGAAATAAAAACTTTTTTATAATCCAATTATTTCGTTTGTATATAAAAATACGACGAACGTACAATAGTTTCCCAATCTCTGTATAAATATTTTTGATAGAATTATTGCAAAAATTATAAATAATATATTTTTATTTCTTGGTTAAAAAATCGTTCGATAATGAAAATCTATTCCTAATTATTAATGAAGTATTATATAAATTTTGATAAATTTTGGTAAAATTTTATTGTTTTTCCAAACAGTTATATTTTTCTTTATCTGCAACAAACTAACTCTTTATCTTATTTTAATATATCTAAATCAATAGTAAGAATTACTCAATGAGTCTTACAATTAAAAAATATATATAATATTTAAACAATAAATATAATTACTTTTTTATTTAAGGGTTTATTTATTTTATTAATTTAATCATTTCAAAGTAACCAATTATATATGTACATTATTCAGTTTATACTCCTTAATTGATGTTCGATTCATTTTAGAATGTTTCATAATATTCACCGCTTGATTTCCATCTTCACCACTAGTCTTATCGTATGTAAAATTTCTACAGAAAAAATGCCTATATTAATATTTTAATGTATTAAGTATCATAATGCTGTTAATTTGAAATCTATAATGTAGTATATTATATTTCATACGTATATTCTATAGTCACTTATTTATAAGCAAATAATTGTATTTTCGTTTATAAGACATTTTTATTTCAAATTGCATTAAGCTAAAATTTTAAGCATATAATATTAGTTTCTATGATAAATTATTTTTTATTAAAATATAAGTAATAAAAAAATCTTAATAATAAAGTATTTAAAAAAATAAAATAATAAATAATTTATACAACACATATTATACACAAATATGAGATTAAATATAAAAATTATTACATAAAAAATAATTCTCATACAAGAATATACAAAAGAAATATTGACAAAATAATGTATAAACACATTAATATATGAATAAATAATGATACAACATGATGGTATAATTTAAATATTAAAGAAATTTTTAATATTTTTTATAGCTTATACCAATATTTTGTCCTATTTTAATCATCAGAACATTCTAAATTTTTAATTTTTCATCTTTTATTATAAAATTGTAATATTTATATATAAAATATTTATTTTATTTACATATAAGTATCTTTATATGTTTATCTTATTTATCTTATGTACATATATGATTCAATATTAATATAAGTAATTTTATTTATTTGTGAATGCTATAAATTAAAAAAATAATTAGATTTCTTGACTAAGCAAAATGATATTTTTATAATATATATATTGTATAATTTATGTGAATAAATTATAGTCAATTAGTATTATTTCTATTAAATTTCAACTTAATAACATAAAAATTGAAAAATCAAATTATGAATTTATATATATATATAAGTAAATTTAAAAATGTATAGTATTAAGAATTATTATTTAAATTGCTAAATTAATTTTTGTTTTTTTTTTTCAACAAAGTATTATTAATGTTATAAAGTCTAATTAATCATACCATGATTGAGAAATAAATTTAAAAAATTGTAACTAATTATGATATCGTAATAAATCTCAGATTCGGCCTGGCATCCGAAGAGGACAGATATAATAGATAAATGAATAACTTCTACAACTATGATTGACAAATATAATCTCTAGACAGTGTTTCGATCGATTGCTATTTCACTCAAAAGTTATTCTAGCTGTATGGACGTCGTGACAAAGAAGGTGACAAAGAAGGTGAGAGCTATATCAGAACCCGCAATTTATTATTTTTCTACAAGTGTTAATTCAATTTAGTATTTTTATTATTGAATATATTTTACGTATTGGTCGTATTTTAGTTTTAATATTTTTAATACAATTAATAAAAGTATTTGACAAATAATGAAGACAATTGCACGTATTTGGTAAATAATTATAATATTTATTTGTTTAATAACAAAAGAAAAATTTTAAACCAAAATAACACAAACATAAATTTATCTATATATAAACATATATAAACATCTAAGTTTAATATAAATAGTACTTCAGTTATTTACTATACTTACATTACAATATATACGGATTAGTAATCAGTATAGCATTGCAATTTTGCAGGTGCGTTACCCTGTCAAATGCCTCGATGCGACTACTACTACTACTTACTAATGCTACCTGAAGCGAGTAAACAGTATGCCATCGACCATCTGATATATATATATATATATATATATATATATATATATATAATGTTGCTAACTAGCAGCTTATACATCCATCTTACACATCATAAGCACGCTAGTACTCGTTATCCTCATACCTAGAACTATTAATTTAACTGCAGTGCACCTCATATTCACAGTGTCATAGATATTGTCTTTCTTGCATCTAATTATTCTGGATTTTTTTTAATTTGCAAATTTGATCAAACATAAGCTCACTTAATTATCCTCGTTCCCTTTGTTCCTTTACTCTCATTATACTTAGTCTATTTTTTGCTAGATGAGCTATGGAAAAGCTGATAAAATTGACTAATTAATACCTATTATTTACTGTATTATTTTTAAAATTCAAAATATTTGTCTAAAAATATAAAATTTCACGTAAAATAATACTTTTTCCAGATTTGGTGCAAATGCATACAAAGTTAGTACAAATTTTTAAACAAACGATAAATTACATAAAAAATTAAAAAAAGCTACAACTATGAACATTTCTATTTAATTGAACTATCTTATAAATAAATAGATATTAGAAAAATAAGGCATTTTATACATTAGTAAACTAAAATCAGTCGAAAGTATATTGATCATATTTGTATTTTTTAGATGCATAAAATGAAAAATGTATGTATATGTTTAAATTTTTAATATTTATAAAAATTGTTGAATAAAAATTACATGTAAGATTTGCAAGATGATACAAATTTATGCATACTTATAGCATACCAATTCAACTTATAAAGTAAGTATAACTACATTTATACTAATAAAAATATTATAATAATATATATAATATAAAATTAATATAAAATATATAATTCCATAATTTAACATAAATTTGGATAAAAATTACGTAAATAAAGTATTTAAAGATAATGTACATTCTAAAAATTATGATTATTTATATTTTAAATTTATATTAAAACAAAAAATAATTTGCGCCTAGCATTTAGTATAAAATTATTTACATTTTTTGAGTGATTGTATCCCATATTTGTACTACTAAATTTTTACACAAGTAAAGATATATTATTCGAATAAACTCAGATAAACGAATATAATTTTTTTCAGCTCTTTACAAAGTAAAAATTTGAATAAAGACTAGTAGTTAAAATAAAATAAATGGTATTAGAGCATCTAAATTGTCGATTTTTTTACATGTATCATATAATTCAATTTTAATTTGAATATTTACGTAGAAAAATTTCATTAATTTCACTATTTAATACCATTATTTAACATAAACCGAAAAAATGAATTATTAAAATTAAAAATATATTTATACTTATAAAGACATGTAATTTTATACAACTTTTCATACCCTCATATTCATTGAAATGCGTTGAAAAATGCTCCTGAAAGTTTCACATATTTTAGAAGTTTAATTATAAAGTACCATTTACTTTTGTTTTCAATAAATTTTTTTCAATACTTTTGTTTTCAATAAGTTATAATTCAATTTTTTAATTTAAAAACAATATATGTACAAGAATGAAAAACTAATCGAACAATATTTACTGGAATTTTCATTCTTAAACCATAAGAAAATTGAAAACAAATTAAATTTAACTACGGTCATAACAACTTGATTGTTGGGTGTTCACAATAGATAAAAGTGCGATAACAATTAATGATATTTAAAAACTCATTAAAAAGAACTAAGTAACCATTTAATTAAGTTGGGAAATATTAAAAATTACCAACAAATCAAAATCATCTTACGTATTCCAAATTCACTGAAAAAATAAGCATATTTAGACGAATTGTTAATTTGTGTAGTATATGTTCGTTTAAATAATGAAACGAATAAAGATAGAATTAAATCCGTGAACTTTAAAAGAACTACCTTTGTAAATAAGAAAATGCATTTCAAGATTAGAAATGATATAAATTTACTTATTTAAATATTTTATTGTCATTTCCATTAACTACATTGTAAAGCAGAAAATAATTTATTTATTAATAAATTTAAATAATTCGTTGTATTAATTCAATCTAATGCTCACTAGTATTACTACTTTCTAAAATCAAAATTCGATTGAAAGACATTTTTTATTAAATTAACAATTAATAGGATTTACATATGTATATATTTATATATATATATATATATATATATATATTTCATAAAATAAGCTATAAATCACTAATATAATGGCTCAATTATAAAGCGGCGAAAATATCTGAAAGTGTTAAATCCTTTTCAAATTATATATACTTACAGAACTTGGCATCAAAATTTCAAAATTATCAAACTACTCTATAGTTCTCATTTGCTGTCAACTTTTATAAAAATATAAATAAAATTCCATGTACTTCGATGTTTTCACTTGATTTGAAGGTAAATTTCTGATTCAGTTGGATAATCAATAACTCATGTTTTAATTGATTTTATGCTTATGAAATGGAAAAATTATTAATATTTTATATTAAATAATGTAGACAGTAAATCGTTAATATTTAAGCTTTATTGCATATATTTGTTATTTACGATACACCATTTTTATCTGGATCGAATTGTTTCTAACAAACTTATTTTCTAGTTTTGAAAGCTTTTTCCTGACCCTTTATCAATCTGAATAAATAGTCATCGTTTTCCAATTCAAACTGAGAAAAATTTTTAAAGAAAATTAATAAATAGTTAATAATTAAGATAGATAATTAAGCTATGTAATTATATGAGCTACCCTATAAAAGGATATTTTAATTAAAGAAAAACGAATTAAAATAAATTTAAATAAAACAAACAGTGATATAATGATAGAAAAATAGATATTTCGATGATACACTATAATAAATTGCCTATTTCTCTAAAAATAATAATAATAAGCGTTTACAAGAACGTTGGAGAGTTGGAAAAAAGAAGATAAATAGAAGAGATTTATTTTATTGAACAACTATATAGAAAAATTAATGAATTAAAAATACTTTTCTACAAAACGTATTTTTATCTTTCTAAATTTAGACAAATTTATAAACTATTTAATGAGATAAAACTTACAATCGTTTGCAAATATATTTTATACATTCTGTATTTGAATTAAAATGTTTTAAATAAAAATTAAATTACATTTCAATTTGAATTATGTACAAAATTTTTTGAATCTTCAAAACACCAAGTATTTAAGCTTTGAATTCTGTTCATTATCTATATATAGTTACAAGTATTGTTAGTGTTAAAGAAAAAAATAATTAAAATGTGTAATATTAAATTTCTATTATTTTAAAAATTTTCTATTATTTTTTTATTTTCAGTCCGAAGAGTTCTGACTTCCATAGCTCGTGCAGTCCAATTTATTGGCATCAGCCCGCTTCTTCGCGAGGATGGTTTGGTTTCCTCAGAAGTGGAAAGATCTGTAGATAGGTATACAGCTAATTATTGTACTACGAATGGCGCATTGTAATAATTAGGGGTGGGTCATGGGCAGTGTCTTGTTTAGCAATAGACGATTGTCTCATTACCGACTGATACTTGTGCTACTGCACAATAGATAAAGTATAAATAGCAGTTGTCGTTTTCGTCGTAACGGTATGAGCAAACAACGAAACAACGCGGGGTGGTTAGCTTTCGTATTCCTCGAATCTTGATAACGACGTTGATTTTACTCTCATTTGCAATAAGGCAAGCGACAAAAAATGGGATACTAGTTGTAGACAAAAGTTGTAAACACCGGCCAAGCCGTGACTTTAAGATAACACTCACGGATTCTAAAAGACAATTAAACACTTGTGGATCATTTATCGACCATAATCACACTCGAATTTCAACGAATTTTCAAATAATAACATATTATTTAGAAGCACTCGAGAATTTCCGCTGAATCTCCAACAACTATATATATAATTTAATTTTAATAGATTAATAAAATTATAACGTATGTAGAAAATAAAAGACAAAAATAATCAGAGAAATAATTTCTTAAAATTTAGCAAATTTTGAGAATATAACTACTCTATATCGAAAATTATGATTATTTTATTATGTTCATTTTTAATACGGGTATTTTAAAATTATTTTCTTAAATCAAAAATAAAATTTATATAACCGAAAATTTAAATGTATAAAATTATGTTTATTAATTGAAAATTATATTTAATACATTTATTGCTATATTTTAACTAATTAGCTACATTTTTAGACAACAAACTTATGATATTTATTTTAAAAAATTTATTGTGAGATATTAATGTGTATTGTGTAGTTAAAAAAATTAATTTTGAATATTTTAAAATATTTTAAGCTATTGTTTATAATATTACAAAAAGTAAAATATTCTTTAAGATGTTTGTCATAAATTAATAAATATTCATTTATTTGCTAATTTACAAATTCAGGAAACGATTAATGAAAAATTAAAGAAACAAAAAATTTGAATAACAGCTTTTGACGTATTTATTCTTATTTATAACTAAGTTTTTTTATAACTAACTAAACTTATTTATAACTAATTTATAAAAAATATATAAATATAATAATTTATATTAAATATATAAATATTCATCGATATTATATTTTATCCTATTGTAATATTTCTTATGACAAATAAAATTTCTTTACGATGTATGTTACATATATTATGATGCACACAACTATAATTTTGAATATTATATTAATTCTATCGATGAATAATTTAAATTCAAAATAATTCCATTATCAATAAATATCTTTTTTATTTTATTATTTCATGATTTATAAAAAAAACAAAATTATGTTATATTGGCCAAATTTATATGGTATAATTTATAACCGGTAAGTTTAATGTTTCCTGATAATCTAATTAGATATAAATAATAATATTTTGATAAATACACGAAAAACATATATAACATACTTTACATTCTGATTTCTCCTAAATCATATTATAGACAAGTTTGTAATAGTCCAAGATGAAAATAAAATCAATGTATATAATATCAAGTCTTAATTTTTGTACTAAAATGATTACTAACTAAATCTAAAAAATTAAAAAAATTTTTTATATAATTAAAACAATATACTTGTACTAAGAAATCATAAATACAGTATTATTAATTTTTTTATTAATTTCTTTAAATCTGGAGTTCTGGTTAATTATTCTAAATGTTAAAGTATTTAATAAATGTAAACTTATAATAAATAAAAAATTATAATTATAAAAAAATTATAATGGCAATTTTTAACCATTCACTATAGAAAAATAAATATTTAATGAATATATTGCATGCGATCTTGTCCCTTGTATGAAAATGAAACGAAACTATTATAAATCACAATTAATTTTAGTATTTACTAGAGATTTTAGAACAATATATAACATTATAATGAATGGGTAAATTTTTATAAAATGATTCAAATAAAATATATAATAAAATATATATTTAAGTAAAATGTATAATTATATCTAAATATATTGTCTTTAATTAAAAAGTTCAATCATAAAATATATAAACAAAATTTTAATTAATTAGGAAAATATAATAGAAAAATTATATATTTTGAGAAATACCATTACTATAATAAAAAAGGAAAATATAAATAGACTTCAAAGAATTATTTATTTCCTTTTCGCATATTAAAAATAAAAATTACGTTTTGTTAATATCGAAAAATGTATTAAGAATAAGTAAAAAAAAAAGAATCAGTGAAAAATTTTATTTCAAAATTAAGAAAAACTTACACTTAATATGATATATAGATCATATGGAATTATAACAAATATTATCAAAATGAGAAATATGCATTAAAGGTAATGGCTATATTCATTACTTTACTATTTATTTATAAACAATTTAAAGTACCATTACTTTCATACAAATTATATTCTATTATATAAATTAATGTAATAAAATAATGTTTAGGCCTATCTAATTATGATGAAAATTAATTTTATTCAAATGAAACGATAATATTAAGATAGAAAAAATAAAAAATTGAATATTGAAATAAAATTATATATGATATTACCATTACATTAACTTATAAAATATAACTATTTTAAAATGAAAATAGACGTGATGTATAAGTAATGGTTTGAAATAAAATCAATCAAAATAATATTAATATATGTTTAACTAAATATCTAATAATATTATAAATCTAAATGATTATTAATAGATTATTAATCAATATTAATCATAATCAACTTTATCAATATTAATCAATATTAATCAACTTAAATATTAATCAATATAAAAAATCTAAATATCTGTGAATATACATATTTATTTATTTATTTATTTATACTGAACAAATTTAAGATATATAAATCGTAGTATACAATGAAATTGATGAGAAAACTTATCCTTCGTTACCAATTGTACCAGTTGTAGTAATATCTTCGGATGATCATTTATATATATTAATATACTGTATGTTTAAATAGTATATAATTTATAACTTTTACTTCCTGTTAATGTCAAATCAGCTTAATTAAAATAACATTTCATATCTAAAAATTGATTTAAGAAATTATATAATTTTTTTTTCCTGGTAATTATCTAAATAGGAAATTATGTATATTATAACGATATAATACTAAATATTAATCATTTACTAAAATATTTATTATACTTTTATACAGTTATCTTTCAGCTGAAATATTATTTTTGCATTTTTGAAAAGAAATAAATTTTGAAAAATTAATTCATCATACACAAAAAACTTCTTTAAAGCAAACACTTTATACAAATATGAAATAAATTGCAAATAAAAAATAAAAATGTATCCATTATTGGAAAAAATTATAAGAAACGATTATGACCAAATTTATTTAATATTTTAATTACATCATTACATATTTTATTATATATTAGAATTTATCTATTAATAAAATTCTATATTTATAAGACATATTATTTGAACAGAATTCGACTATTTTTCTCAATTTGCAGAGCTAAAAAAATATTTTCTAACTAATAAAATATACATCAGCGTTTGAAATGTTCTTTTGTGACATTTATATATTTACTTACAAAATAGCAATTATATTAGTTTAAAAAAAAATTACTCGCCATATTTTAGAAATAATTGAATAAATATAATTTGAAGAATTCAGAAAGTAAATTCGTTAAGAAGTAGCTCTTCAAAACTGCAATAGGAATTGTGAAATTGAAACTAAATCATGTCTAGGGCTTGGTAACTTCTATGTCATGTATCACAATTATATTGAATGAACCACGAACAGCCCATTATATATTTTGTTCGAACAAAGTTAGAGGTATCAAATGAGAAAGAGGATAGAGAGAGAACAGAGATTGAATTGAAGCCATTACTCTCAGTGCTCGTAACATTCAACTGCAGGCTGTTTGCAAGCCTGCATTTCATAGGCTGCCAGATGTTACGTGGCCTCGACATACCAACGTTTAGAGAAAGGGGGGAAATAGACGAAAGAGATAGATAGCTAAAAACTAAGAGAGAGATGAAAATGACAATGAAAGGTTACCTCCTGTAGGTACATTCGGGTTGTCCTCTTTAAACTATGTCACTGGTAGAAAACCGCATTAAATTCATTGGTGTATTACGCGAGAGATCTCGCGTGCAAAAGCATATAAGAGAAATAAAAAGAATAAGAGAAAAAATGTCAAGTAGTCCTCAGGATTTCAATATTTTATTATCGTTTCATTTTGATAAAAAGTTTTCTATCTACGTCTTGGTATTAACTATAGAAGTCGAAATAATCTTTTGATTCAAGAAAATTTAACTTAAAAAAATTTCATTATATAAATAAACAAATTGTATATAAATAATATATTAATATATTGATATAAAAATATATATATATAAATATTTTTATAATAAATGATAAATCCAACGTGAAAATATGGTCATTGAAAATATATAAATTATTTACTTTGATAATAATCACGTAAATATTTTATCTTAATTTCATAATTTATAAAAATAACAACATTTGGTATATAATTAATATTTCGATATTAATAGTTTCAGAACTCATTTGTAAGTAATCATCTTTATGTTGATTTCATTTATATAAACAAACTAAATAAAACTATTGGCAATTATCAAACATATATGAGAACGGAAGCATTATTTTCTTTAATTAATCTTAATTATTTATCTTATTTTTATTTTATTTTAATTAGAATTTTTAATAATTTTTTTAATACAATGATTTATAATAATAAGTGTAAGAATTATAATTTTATATTTATCAATTATATTAATTATAAATTATAATTTTATTTATATCCATTATATATGACTACATTTTTTCAATATTTTATATTTAAAATAATTCTTAATCAAAATAAAAATAATACTTATATAATATAAATAGGACTTTTTAGTTGCAATATTATAATTAACTAGATTCTCCATATTATAATTTATCAGAGCTGTTTATCAATATTAATAGAGATGCTTAGAATAGTTATTGTACCTACAAACATGTGAATTATAAAATAATTGGTTACTCTATTAAATAACAAAGAATCGTGGCTGGGGGGAATTTTACTGATACGGAAATTTACTAATATATTCTATCAAAATAATAATAAACAATGTATACATTATCCTACGTTTTTGTGTAACTGTAATTCTCTTTGAAAATATATGTTATCGTAAATTCGTCATATACATGATCAGGTTAATGAATTCAGAAGCATATTGTTTTGACTTATGAAATTCTTCTATCTGTATTCTATTTGCTATTAACTAATTTAGTTGTTAACGATATTTGAATATCTCTTTACTATATAGAAGCTTGACTGTTATATTTAAAAAAAGTTTTAGAATTTTATTTTATAAATTTTAAAAAAGATTTATAACTTTATTTTTTACTTAGAGTCAATGAATAAGTAAATTCTGTTACATAATGTTATAATATAAAAAAAATTAATATTTAAGAATAGATTATCTTATATTCTTTGATTTTAATTAAAGATATCTAATAATTAATAATACCTACATTGTTAAAGGTGTTAATCTTTAGATTTCTATAGTTAAAAATGTATTTCAAATAGATATTAAGAACATAAACCGATATGTATTTTTATTTTTAATATAAATATTTTAATTTCTATTTTAATTAATTTCCTAAAACCTTATAAACAATATTAGCATATAAAGCTTGTTAAAATAATAAATACAATAAAAACCTGATAAATTTATAAATATCATTTTAGCAATTAAAAAAACATTAATATAAAATCTCATTAGAAACTAGAAAAACGTTTATTAATAAAAAGTTTAAATAATACAATGAAATTTTTATTTCATAAATTTATTAAATAAATGTATAGTTATAAATCTTTAATTTATTCTCATTTGGTATATTCATATAATTCAACACGTTATTCAATCTTAAACTTATGAAAAATACATAATAAGAGAGATGAAAAATTTAAGAATTCATTTTTCCAATAATCTAAAATATAAATATAAATTAATATAAATTTATTTTAATAATATATAATATAATTATAATATAATTTATATTATATAATCTAAATATAAATTTATCATCAAGCTACTTCAAAATGACGTTTTGCCCCCCCCCCCTATTGCTCATTTTCTAATAATCTCTGTTCTTTTTCTTCCTGATTAATAGCACAAGAAAAGTCAACACTTAAAATAATTATACGTTGCTACAATAAAGAGTACCATCTAATGTTGCTCAGCCTAACCAAAGTTAATTTTATTGTATATGATCATATCCTGCTGAAATAAAAGTTTTCATTTGATTAGCTCACTATATTTTCAAATACAATAATTTTACCAGCAATGAATAATAAAAATTCCATCAAATATTCTGCCATCTTAATGAAATTTTCTAAATTTTATTTAATATTTTTATTGATATATACACTACGTTTAAATTTATACCATTTTATTACATTCTTAATAAGGTATTTAATCTCTCATTCTTATCTAAAACTTTTTTTATATTTTATATTTAAACAAAGAAATATCATTGATTTGAAAAAGTATAAAAAAGAAATTTATGTACAATAGTAAATATTTAAACTTCAAAATAGCTCATATATTTACAATATTAGACAAATAATAAAATTATACTAATTTTAGTTATTTATTTTTTAGTAAAGTAAAAATCTAGCATTATTTTTGTGTTATATAGTTATACAAAAACAAAATAATAAATGATATATTCGTAAGAAAAATCAAGTAGTCGGTGTACACTTTATTATATGAAATAAAAATATATTATCATATAATTTTCAATCCAATTATTTCTAAAGTAATCCTTCATTGCATTATTTATTTTATACATTTTATGTTAAATAAATTTAAACCCGTTCACCTTCTTCAAGACGTGACAATATTTTTTATAAACAATATAAACCTAAAAATTAATTTACATAATTTACTGAAACTTCAAAATTTGTCCAAGTATAATAATAAATGTATAGGTAGATAACAGAGTACATATTTATCGAAATAATTATTACTTTTTAACTGACTATTTACACTATTAATTTAATAAAATTTAATAATTAAATAATTACATTATAATTAATTTAATAAGATTTAATAATTAAATAATTACATTTTAATTCATTTAAAAAGATTTAATAGTTAAATCATTACGTTTTAATTAAATTTAATATTTAATAATTAAATAATTATGAAATTAATTCAATTAATTACAAATCGAGTTTGAAAAGATTATTAGTAAACTTATTATGTTCATTATTATATACTTACGTATACTTATATATTCGTTTGTAAGAAAACGATTGAACAAAATTCAATTTTGTGCGATAGAACTTGATTTATATTTTAAAAAATACAATCATATTACCTGCAATTATTTTACATACTACAATATTTAAATAAACTAAAATTTGATTAATCGCACTCATGTACTTATACACAATTAAGCTTCAATAAACATATAATATAGAATAACCTTATACTGAATAGATAGAAAAGTATTTATCGTATTCAATATTCAAAAATAATTAAATATTTGTTTTAGTAACTCGGTCAATATTTTAAATTTTATAATATATTGTGTAATTTACAGGCCAGTTCTTCATTACTGCTTTTTACGTAGCCTAAAGATTTCAACAAATAAAACTCTACCTATAGATCTTTAAACAACAATTGTACCTTAACATTTAATTAATAAACAAAATTTACAATTTAAAATTTGTTTAAACTGTTTTTGGTAAAACTATCCTAATTTATGCATGAGAAGCAACCAGAACAAACATTTAGAAAATATCGATTTTTTATAATTAAAAAAAATCTTTTATATTTAGCTTTGTTTTTAACTAAATAATATTTTAAGTTATATATATGTATATAAGTCATCATTTATGATCCATTATGCATTACTTACAAAAATAGTTCATAAATCACATATGCAATTATGTTCAAATCTGTATCTCTTAATTTAAAACGATTTTTAATTTTACAGCATTATTTTATTTTATTTAAATCAATCTTAATAAAACAAAGAACAGATAATTTATCGATAATAGTATAACTTGATTAACAGTCTATATCTCAGTGATCAAATTAACAATGATCTGTATAAAAGTTCAGAATAATCGTTTTTATTATTGTATGGTTCTTATAATATAATACTATATATTTATTACTTCAGGCCACAACTTATTTTCACTATTTATATCAATAACTATATTTATAAATAAAGTGTAAATATCTTCACCTTATTCGCTTTTAAACATATGCCTTTCCACTAATTTGCTAAAAAATTCCAATAATGCAATCAAATTTATCATATTTCTATTCATTTAAGAAATACGTTTTCATACAATAAGCAAATCAGAATTTCAATATACTGCTAAATATCGTAGAAATTACTACAACTTCTAAAGATTTGTTTCTGCATTTTTATATATAGTTTCGAACTTTTATCACTATATGCATTGCTTTGTTTAAGTGAAATGCATAAAATTACTTTTTATAATTATAATTAGATCTATTGATTTTTAATGCCTAACATTTTTTTATTAACTATGATAAATACATATTTTTCTACTAATTATCTCTTTTTATTTCAATAAATATATTCAAAATATATTATGCAATTTTAATATTTATTAAAAATTGAGATGCCAAATTTTTTATTTTAATTCAATGTTATTTGCTTCTGCAGGTAGATTAAAGATCTTCGAACACGATGGCTTCAAGGCAATAGTAATTTTTTTGTATTGAATGTATTGAATGAATTGTATTGAAAATTATAACTATTTATCTTCTATTAGTAATATATAGTTTAATTATTTATAAAAATTATTTTTACCAATTTTAAAAATAAATAAGTAAAACTATAATTTTAAAGATAAAATAATACAATAAAACGTCTGTAAATCGTGTAATTTCAATCTCGTATATAATAACAATCTCGTAAACAAATACGGTAGAAGGTATTGTTTGTATATAAGTTACCTAATTAATATGTAAAATAAATTTTACAAATTAAAATACAGCTAGTGATAGTCTATCATTGGCATTTGATTACAATTTTATTAAAATTCGTTTCTTATCATTATTTCATTATTATAAATTATTTAACATTCGTTTAAAAAATTAATAGGAATATTTAAATAAAATAAAATTTAAATACGATTATCCTCTACAACATTTATTCCTTAAAGAATTTCCATAATTTAATTAAATATTAAATTAAAGTTTTTTTAATTTAATTTTGATTATAATCTTTAATTATATTCAAAAAATATTTTGAATGTAAAATTTGGATACCATATAAATACTTTAATCAGACTATAGAAAATTAAATATATTTTTTCAATCAAATTAATAAAATCTCTTAAATATTAAAAAACGTATTAATTTCATTATAAATTTATATTTACATTATTTTAATATTTTATTATTGAATATTTTAAAAATCTATCAATATATTATATTCTTTATTAATAAAATACTGCTTATGAAATATGCTATTAATTCCAAAACATATTTTTGTATGAAAATTTTTATTTTATTTACTCTTCAGTTGTTTCTATTATTATTTAGTTTGTAGCATTAATTAAAAATTTATATAATGACTTATATTAATAACATTAAATAATCTATAATTTAGAAATTCTTCTTTTTTTATTTCTTATAATCTAATTTTACAAATAATACAGTATTTAGTAAAAATTCAAATTATATTAATTGAAAATGTTCTATTTTTTATTTTTTATCGTGAATGTGTTATATTATAAAAATATAAAATTATAATAAGAAATTTTATAAAAACAATCTTAAGGAAAATTAATTTTCCCGGTAAATAATATTGGCTACGTCTTTAAAAATGTCGATAATTAAACATATTTCGATCGGTAAAATAGTTACATTATTATTCTACATTACTAAATAGGTAGCAAAATATGATACGTACTATATACATTACTTCTGTAGACCGATGATGTAAGGGTAAGTATTGAATATAAAGCAATATTCAATAATTCCATAGCTTAATAAGATCACTACGCAAAAAAATGTATGCACGCATTCACGCGCGCGCATACACCCACACATGCGCGCGCAAATCGAACCTACACTAATCTTTTGCATGGCGTTGCTAATCAGTTTTAGTCTACCTGTAAAAAAGCTAAACGAAGCATCTAAATTTAATTAAAAAAAGCAAAGCAAGAAGATGAGAAGAATGTGTGAAAAATCTACTCATTGGTAAGTAAGCCAATGAGCTTGATAAATGTCTTCCTCCGACTTCATCCACTTAAGACGGCGTCCTCTATAAGATAACGCAACACGGGAGCTTCGGAGACTTACCGCAGACGACGCCATATTAAAAGGTGAGCCGAGCACTGCCGAAATGGAGGAAAATCAGAGATCGGAGACGGTCGCCGTATTGCCGGACATGTCCGAATCGCTGACGAGCGAAACCGACGAAAGTCAACAGAGTCAATTGCAGCAAACTACAACGACGGCGACGGTAGTACGCGCGAGTGTGAGAACAACGTCGCCTGTTGCAACCACCGTTGTAACGCAGCGGCAGGAGGTTGCGACAGTCGCCCATCCGGTTGCTGTCGCAACCAATATTGCAACCGCAGTAACCACTGGCGTCGGGGCGCCAGTTTCTTTGCCTGTGGGCTCGATTATTGGAGTTGCCAATTCAAGTAACGGCACGACTTTCAATGTCATCACTTCTGACCAATTGCAGGTGGGTGAATTACGTGCTTACATAACTATAAATACTTTGAATGTTCATGTGCATTATTTGTACCTTAATAATGTAAATTGAATGGATAAACAACAGAATATGTTAAACCCATTGTTTGTACTAAAGTTAAAACTTAATTTAAAACTACCATTGAAATTTTCGCTCTTACTGCTTTATATTTTAATATCTACTCCAATATTATTTTTTGTTATTTGCAAGAAATTCCAATAGATATTCAATAGATACAAACAATAAGTATAAGTGACAATTGTATTCTGTAATTACTATATTATTGTATTATTATTGTTATTTAGTATTTAA
The DNA here is from genome assembly GCA_030522565.1 of Ceratosolen corneri. Taxonomy (NCBI): domain Eukaryota; kingdom Metazoa; phylum Arthropoda; class Insecta; order Hymenoptera; family Agaonidae; genus Ceratosolen; species Ceratosolen corneri. The sequence continues at coordinate 48,194 of JAPYYT010000232.1, forward strand.
ATCTTTATCTTCAGAGCTAATAAATATCAATCCAATTAATTTGTTACTTTTGAAGCAAAAATCAATGTTGCTAATTTTACATAAATTTTAATCAAGTGCCTAAGTTATATCAATTTTTCAGTTACCAGCTCCAGGTCAGTTTAAACAAATGTTATGCGTAGATAATGGTTTTCTTTGTGAATCCAGAGGAATTGAAAAAAATGATCCTCTTAGATGGAACGGAGAAATAAAAGCTACTCATATAGTAATTCAAAATAGTACAGAGGATAGTGAAACTGATCCAATACATGTTTCATCTCAGGCATCAAATTCATTATGCAGTTGGTCAGAGTGTGCAAACTTAGCAGTTTTGCCAATTAGGTGTAAGAACACAAATGCCGAATTACATAAAAATAGGTTCGGCTCTGGTGGTAGAGGACGTTGTATAAAATTGGGTAATGAGTGGTACACACCTAGCGAATTTGAAGCTTTATGTGGTAGAGCATCTAGTAAAGATTGGAAGAGGAGCATTCGTTTTGGTGGAAGAAGTTTACAAGCATTAATTGATGAACAAATTCTCAGACCACATGCTACTTCTTGTACATGCTCTGCATGCTGTGATGACGATAGTGCAGTAAGTATTGTATATCGTGATTTTATCATATTAAAATTAATATTAATTGTGATAAATTATTTATTATTTTTTAAAAATTTTAAATTTAAATATGATTTTATAAATGTTCAATATTCAGTTACGTATAAATATATTTTTATGTAATACATTAATAAATATGTATAATTTTTGTTATTGTAATAGAAATTACTATATATATATCCAGATATTTAATTCATTTTTAGGCTGGACCGATTCGACTATTTACCCCCTACAAAAGAAGAAGAAGAACAAGAGATCCTATTGATGGCGAAGGACCACCGCGTAAATTTAAAGGTGAAAATTCTCGAGATGGTAGTAACAATGATGATAGTGAAAGTGAACTTATAACAGAAAAAGGCTGTTGGCCAACATTTGTATCAACAGATGATATAGTAGTACAACATGCTCAAGAAACAGATCAAGTAGTTACAAATGTTCATCATCAAACTGAAAATGGACACAGTGAAAGTAAATTTCAAAAATTAGATGAAATATCTAATAAACTTTTAAAAATTGTTTATGAATTTAGGAGAGTTATAGAAGAATTTAAAGCAGAAGAAAATAGGCAACAAAGAAGAGAACAAAATTTAGTATCACAGTTAGCTGGTAGAGCTGAGGTAATAGAAACCGTTGGGTTACAACCAGCTTCAGATTCTCATAATAAAAAGGTAAAATTACTTCCTCTAATTACCTTTTAATACCACTTACCTTTTAATATAAAAATAAATTACATATTTATTTTATTAAATTAAAAATTATATGTGTACTCTGATTTTTATTTAATAATAGAAAGTATTTATAATGAATACAAAAATATTAAGTTTATTACATACACAGTAATTAATTTATCACACAAAAATCCTTGTGAATTGAATTTTATTTATTTATCATTTAAAATTCTGAGTTTTTATATGTAATTATGCATGTGATCTAAATTTTTACATATCAAATAAACATTCATGAAGTATATTAAATTATTTACAATTACTTAATTGCACTATTTGAAATTTAAAATTAAAAAATATACAGCACGTATTAGAAAGATTAAATAAAAAAAGGTTTACTATGAAATGTTACGATTCAAATATAATTAAGATAAAATAAAATGATGAAATAAGGCATATCTATTTTTCAGTGTGCAAATTGCAACAGAGATGCATTCGCAGAATGCTCATTATGTCGACGAACACCTTACTGTTCTACTTTTTGTCAACGAAAAGACTGGAGCATTCATCAAGTTGAGTGTGTAAGAGATGCTGCTGAAACTGTCATGCTTATTGTTGAAAGCAGCAGTGGTGATACAAGCGTCTTACCTGCTCCAACAGAACAATAGCTAGTGTTCCTAACATCAATTTGTTATGAAAAATACTTTTGTAAATACTGAATTGTACCATTAAATGACTGAAAAAAGTTTTTTTGGGCAAAAATATTTTAAACAATTAATCAAACATAAAAAAAAATTGTAAAAAATACTATTAAAGACCTCAACAGAATCACATAACTTTAAGATTAAACATTATTTCTATTTGTATAGATAAAATTTAAAATGTGTTATAATACAAATTTGAAACAAACCCAGTACAATTTTTCATTTTAAATTTTCAATAATAAATATACTTAAGAATATTAATTGGTCTACAATTAAATTTTTATTAAATATTTAGTAGTATCTAAAACTTTAAAAATATTGATATACATTATTACAAGTATTTATATATAAGCTAATCTCAATATTTTTTATTGAAAAATTTTAATATCGATTGATAAGTAAATAAAAATTATTTTTAATGAAAAAGTATATAATATTTTTATTTAAATAAACTTTTCTTACTAGTTGGGTGAAGTATTCATTTGATATTCTTGATTAATATCATCATTGGTTTAATTTTCTATATCATCTACATTTTTAATAAATTCTAAATTAATTTATAGTTGCATTCTATAACTAATTTAATAAGAGTACAAGACCTAATCCTAATAAACTCATGATTATTACTTTATTCCACAAGATATATTCTTTACAAAAAGAAGAAAATTTATTGAATATTTTAAAAATACATTAAAATAGGTACCTATTATGAATGCTACAGTTTATAATAGTTACAATTTAACATGTAATAATTTGTAACACTTTTCATTCAAAATATATAAATGATATAATTATAATTATGTTTACTATTACTAAATATTTAATTATTAATAATAAATCTTACATTACCATCTTCTTATGTAAATTATAATCACTGCTATTTTTAAACGTAAAATTTTGTGATTGGATATTTATATCACATTATTTATATTATTATTATTATTATATATATATATATATATATTATTTATTATATATATATTTATGCATATTTATATCACATGTATTTTATATCTTCAATTAATGGGTACTTCAATAATAAATAATATTGTAAATAACACTTTTATTAATTTTTATGTACATTTTGTAAAACTCAAAACTTATCTAAAAAATCAGATAATATATTTTGTAATACATATATTTTTTAAGTTTCACGAATTAAAATTTTTCTGGATTATCAAAAGATAAAATATTAAATTAAAAACTTTGATTATTATATTCAATGAGGTTATTAGAAACAAACAATAAAAAATATGAAATAATAGGGTGAAAAGTATAATCTATTTTACTTTGTTTTAAGATGTAATATTAAAGTTGATCATTAAAAGTATGCAAAGAGGAAATTTCAAAATCTTTAGTGATTGACTATTACCATCTTTCTCATCGATATAAAATTATAATAGTTATATTTAGTGTTGAAAAACACTGGTTTATTATATATTCTCCATAAAATTAAAACAAATTCTTAATTTTCTATTTTTTTATTATTTGTTTATATTTAAATTAATAACAAATCTTATTTTTTCTAATTAATCTAAAAATATTAAAAAACAAAAAAGATAATCAAAATCTTAATGTAGGTAAATGTAAGAAAATTATAACTAAAAATTTCATTTTTATATAAAAAATGCACTCAAATGATTATTGGTGTTAAATATAATTTTAAAGTGTAATTATAATTTTATAAATTTGCTGTATAAAAATTAATTTATTTTTAAATTGGCCTGGGGTAATTACAAAGAAAAAATTAATTTAAATATATTAAAGCTTAATAAGAAGCATTGCCTAAAATATATCTAAATAAAAGATATTCGCATTGTTCACACAATTCCTACAGTCATAAATTTTAATAATATAACAAGTGATCTTATTATCAAATATTGTAATTATACATAAACAATGTATGAGATTAAACTATAATTGTTAAAACTAATAAGAATTAATAACTTTTTAGTTATAACTATTATCTAATGACTGTAACTCTTGAAATACAATTTAATAAAATAAATATTGAAATTATTACTCATTGTTAAGTACAATATTTGTGTGAGACAAAAATAATGGCCAATTGAATTTCAATATTCAGGTGCCACAAATATTAGAAAATTTTATTTGATCTTTTGAAATGTCTAGTTTCACAAACGTTATTCAACTATTAAAATAAAATATTTGTGAAAGCAATATGATAAAATACACCCACTTACTACATGAATTTTATAAATTCAAATTTATGTACTCTCAATTGTGGCCATTAAAAAACCCAAACTATAATTAATTACTATATTATTTAAAGAAAATGTAATATATTATTACTTTAAAAAAAATTAATTTCTGTATTTATTAATTCACTATAATATAAAAAATTGCAATCAAAATCTATTAAATAACAAATAAAAATATTAATGACATCAATATTAAAAAAAAATATATACAGATAAATGAAATTAATAAATATATTTAAATAAACTATTTTACAAAACTTAATCAAATAAGTGTTGATAATAAATACTTTATTATTTTATTACTTTAAGTGAATCAGGACAATATTGATATCTTATAATAATTACATTGATTTAATTAAATAAACTCAATTTAGTTTTCTGATTGTAAAGTATTGACTGGATTTTTCTTGAAAATATTAACTAATTTATCGATTGAAAGTATTGATTAATTAAAAATACTTATTTGATTCATTAAAGCAAAGAAAATAAATTTATAACATTTTATAAAATGTTAATTATATTGTTTAATTAATTAAATAATTTTTAGAAATAGCTAAGAATGTACTCGTGTAAATTTTTCGATATGCATATAACAAATGCTTGAAACCAGTCCGCAAAACAATGAATTTAAAAATGCACTAAATTAGTAATTATTTAATAATCTAATAGAAATATATTTTGTAATTTTAATATAGTGTTTTTATTTGCCACATTGCAATATACTTGATAGTTAAACATATGAAAGCGAGATTTTATATTTTATAGATTTATCCAAAAAAATTCTATTAAAACAAAAATATTCTTTCTTCCATAGTATTAGCGTGCAAAATCATTACTATTATCATAGAGAACTTTTAATAAAACTATACCAAATAATAAAAACAATTTGATTTAAGCAAACTCAGAATCATCTATATATATTTTTTATTATGAACATTACAAGTTTGAATACTAGATATGGCTAAGCTGAAGATAAATGAGAACACAACTTTATTAAAAATCCACTAGGTAATTGAAATTCTACGAATTCTAGTTTAGAACAAATAGTTTAAGCAATTTTTATTGATAATTAATAGAAGGCTTGTATTCCTTATTTATACTTATTTTAAATTATAATTTATAATGAAGATAAATTGCAGAGAGACAAATTACAATGAAGATAAATAGAAAAATAATAATTTAATTATCTTATGGGATAAAATTTGATAGATGAAAGAAATATTTTGCTAAAAATCTTGGTATATTCTGATATTGAATTTGGTAATGTATTAATTGTACAAAATGATAATTTTAATAAATAGAATTTATAAATAATTTAATAAATACAGTAATCTCTGTCGTGATATAATATAGAAACAGATGTACATATAGTTCTAAAGAAAAAATACAGAAAAAATACCACTAGAGGAATGTGAATAAAATAAAAACTTGCAAGTTAAAACTATCTCCAAGGTCCGTAGTATTAAATAATGTTTCTTCAACCATATATTGATTGGCAAACAATAAAATATATTATGAAAAATTTATGTTCATGCAAAAATGGATTTCTATAAAAGTAGCTTATATAAAAAGTACTATAAGTTATAGTTTCATATTTAAGTTATACATTTTTAAAATTAAAATATCGTATTATTATGTATGTTTCTCAACAGACGTTTAATTCTTTGAATTTCTCTTGTAAACTTTTCGTCCCTATTTCTCCTTCGTTGTCGAGTCGGAGGTGCGAGAATAGAAAAAAACTTTATATTGATAATAAGCCAAGGAAAACGCATAGAAACAACGAGGTGATACTTTTTTGCAGACTCTTCCACCCCTCGAGTAACAGTTTTTTCTTTTCATTTATTATTATCAATAAATTCACCATGGATTATATTTATTCATTCGTTTGCACTGCTTTTACATTTTCTTAACTCTCCCCTTCGACTATCTACTTCACCCCTCTTTTCATTAAGGAAAAAAGTTTTAAAAAACACACCAAAATAATGTGTAAGCAATAAAAAATAGATATCCTTACTGGAGAAGCAATTTTATAAAAAAATTTGATTTATTTATTTAATATTAATGAAAATTATATTATATATAGAAAATATTTACATTTTATTCTAAAATTTCCAACTGTATTTTGACACTATTGTAAATTTTCAGCTTGCAATTTTTTATAATCGTGAAATATTTTATTTAAAAAAATTGATACACTAAACTTATATAGTAAAATTTTGTATTTATCAAAATTGTTCAAGTTACTTTGATCCATATAATTTACAATATAATAAGACGATCTTAAAGTTCTATATTTTTTCTTCTGTAAGTTTCTATATTTTCTTTTTATGTTATAAAATTTCATTGGATTTTTTTTTGTAAATCATTCAATGTATTTGTTAATTATTTGTATTAAAAAATGATTAAATTTAAATATGAATACGAATAATTGTTTGAAAATAATTTAAATTAAATAAAGTCAGTGAACAGAAGTAGGCTCGAATTTACTTACAGTACAAAGATTCAACCTATCGAGACCAACGATTCAATCATATTTGAATTGATATAATTAATCTGTTTCAATTTAATAAATTAAAATATTATTTAACCATATTCAATTATTATCTATCATGACATCATAGCAAAGTCGGTGTAAAAAACTGTTTACATCCAGTAAATTCGATGTTCGAAGCTACATAACTCACGTATAATATTCATTTATTTTCATTTATTCTTCCATTACCGATATTATACAGCAATAGAAAATAATCTGTCCAAGATTCTGAACTATTAAGGAATTTAAACATTTCATCTAATTATACCAATACGTTTCCTCCGTTGGTTAAGATTATCTGTCGAACTTTGTACGTTAAAGGATCTTCTGATGAATCAAATTTATGTATTCTTAAATATTTCTTCGTCATGGGGGGATAAAACAATTAACTCTTCATTAGCCACACATAGGTTCTTATAAGTTATTGAAATAAGAAAGAAATTTTAGCATCAAATAAAAAATATGGTGTCTACGTGGAAAGCCTCAAACTAGTTTTTATGTTAATCAGTGAAATTATATCATCACATACAGGTGTACAGCCCGTAACTTCAATTAACTATCAATTGATCAATAAAAATTCTTTAGTAGTTTGACAAAAGTGTACGCAAGTAATTTAAATAATCTTTTGTTTTAAGAATGATTACTGTTAATTAATTTGTATTTCGTTTAAATAATATTTGGTCTATTTTTTTTACTAAATAATTTTTAAAAATGGATGGCAATTTTTTCAAAAAGATCGTATGATCGAGCCTGACGTTCGCCTAAAAATGCTGCTGTCCTATAATTTATTTCATTCTGTCAGTATTTATCTTCTAGTTCGTTAATAAAAACAATAATGATGCATACACGCGAGGGATGCAAATTTGTATATTAATAAGTGCATATTAATTTACTATAAAAATAAAGATTTTTTATTTTTCTGTATTAAATATAGATCACATTTTATACTGTTATTTTTTCAAATTAATCAGTATACATACCATCCATTAGCTTTTCAATAACCCGCGTTTTAACATTACATCACCAATCGCTTTTTTAATCTTTTAATTTAATTTCATTACTGTTTGAAAAATAAGCTCAAGTACATAGTAGCGTAAGTATACAACAGTCAAACTGTAAAATAATGTAGAACAGAATAATCAAAATATTTATATAAATAAATATAAATCTTAATAAAATTGAATACTGTAAACCTTTTTGTAACAAAAATAATTTAAAATAAAAAAATATTCCCATCTATGCATGTAACTACTTATATTATTTTTATAAAATATTTTCGAATAATTTTTAAAATTATAATATGAATAAATAATAAATATGTATATAGATAATATATAACCAATAATTAAATAACTACGTCTTATTTTATTCATTTGTTTTCTATTTATTTTTGTCATAAAAATATCCATTCACATATATTTCAAATATTTTTTTCACATTTTACACTATTGGTTATTATAATCAAATTTTTTTATTATTTTTAAAATTTGAGATGATTTCTCTTACAAAAATGAATTGATTACTTTTAGTATCCACAATTTTTCAATCTATTATTATTTAACAGAAATGACAGTCGCGTCTCTCTAAATAGAATCTATCCTTTTCGAAGCAATAATTTGATTCTAATAATACTTTTATTACAATCAACTGAACTATTTTTGATAATTATAAACATTGATACTACTGAGTTTTTAACATGGCTATGCTGATTCTTTGGATCTATCCTTATTTAGTACTCAAATTCGTTTTATATTTGTATAGTAATACCTTCTATTGTTAATAAAAATAAAAAATACAATTATTTAATTACGTTATTATTTGTTATTTACAACCAAAACGTATTTTTTTTTACCGAGTTTATAAAATCATAATTGCTCTTTTAAGAGATTTTTCTTTATTTTTTCGTTTACTATTTTTTTTCTTTTGACTTTTTGTAGCTTCTTTAAATAACTGTATTCCTTCCTTTTCTTCAATTTCACGTTGGATGTAAGTCATTCCAAAAAGATTGAATCCTAATATGTTCTAAATTAATAAAATTAATATTTTGAAATTTAAAATTTTAAAATGCACTTATGGAAAAATGTTAAAAATAAACGTTTACCCTTAATGTAGATACTTGTTGTAATACAAGTGATTTAATTTCTTCAATTTGTGGTAATAATTCTTGACTTGTAACAATTGGTCCATGATGAGCTTGAATTAAACTTAAAGTCAATTTTGCTATTAATTCTGCTTGATATTGTCTCTTTAATAATTTAGGTAACATTTGTAGAATTTCACATGCAGCAGAATATGGAAGTAGTATTAAAGCTTCATCAAAATCACTTTATGAACAAATAAATAAATATAAATATCACTTCTATAAATTATTATATTTTTATTACCTTGCATGAACTCGTTTTATAGTCTCTAGTAGAAATTCTTCAACAGTATTGCATTTATATGATTGCATTAAAAGAGGTAAAGGTGGAAAAGTATTTGGTGAAGTGACACTTAAACAATCTTCTTTGTATTTTTTACATATATCCAAACATTCAAGAATTAATTCAGCCTTTAACGTATTAAAGCATTCTTTACTAAATTTGATCAATTATATTTAAAATAAATTTTATAAGTATTACTTACTGCTTTTTCACTATTTACTGTTTTACGCGTGGGTAAAATTTGATTTTTTTGTCCTTGAACTGATGTTTTTTCACCTGTTATCAATTCAGATGTCTGAGTTTCTCTTTCTTCTTCTGCTTCATCTTCAAGAACCAAAATTTCTGAACTTCTCTCGAAAATGCGTACAACTTTATCTGAGCCGCAAGAAGCAACGTACATACCATTAGGTGATACAACGCAATTAAATGCTTGCTCAACATGACCCTAATTAGTAATAAATATATAAACACATATTTGTTAAATATATTAAAATGAAACAAATAAAAATTTTATTACTCGTAATGTGACAATCTTTTGAAAACTATCTGCATCCCATTCTTTAACTTTACCGTCTTTACCGCAAGTGAATAAATAATGAGTATTTGGTACAAAAGCTATTCCTGTTACTGAATCATCATGTGCAAATAATGACTTATGGCAATCACCAAAGTCTAAGCCCCAGATTTTAATATTTCGATCAGCTGATCCGGTGGCAATCAACGTCGAATCAGAAGAAATATCAATGCATAGCACTGGTAACTTATGACCATACAAGGATACAAAAAACTAAAAATAATATTATATTTGCAATGTAAAAAAATTAATGAAGCAAACAATGATATTATTCAATTAATATTCAAATTGTAATACTTACTTTAAATGTATCAAGAAAAAAAATTTTTACTGTTGAATCCAGTAATGCTGTAGCTAGAAATCTATTATTAGAGCTAATTCTTACACAAAGTACACTTTCTTCCAATTTTAATGTTTTATAGTGAATAACGGAAAGAACTTTTGCTTTACTTTCACTTTCAGGATCTACAATTAGTTCAAATTGCCAAAACTTTACAGTTTTATCTCCACTACCACTGACAAAGCCTTTCTGAAAAGAACTATATATTTATTTACATGTAGTAAATAAAATTATAATTAAAAAAATATATCTTACTAAAGTAGGTAATAATGCTATGCTCCATAATTCATTTTGATGGGCAGATATTTCTTCTAAAATATCTCCTGATGCAATATCAATAATTAACATATTTCCATTTTTTAAACCTACTATTAAATGTCTATCACCAGGTACAAAAATAACACTCAATGCATATCCAGATTCTACTGTTCTTAAACACGATAAAGTTGGTCTAAAATATAAAATATTATTAATTCAATTTAATTTATGATTAATAAATCCTGCTTACCTATTCCAAAGTTTTACTGAATCTCCACTGACCGTTGCAAATGCTAAACTATCTGAACTAAATGCAATAGCCCGAACATCAGTACGATGGCCATGTGAACTGAGTACTCTTAAGCACTGTGATTCCTTATTTTTTTCTGTAATTATTACAGTATGAAGTTCAATAGTATTGTTATTGACAACAGTACATACCTAAATAAATTAAAATGTAAATTTTATGATTTATAATAAATTTTGTTTGTGAAATAAATAACTTACTCTAAGTTCATCTCCTTGACCCATAATAATGTCTAATGCTTTTACTTTATTTGAAACTTTTATGACTGGAAGTCGATTAATTTTATCTTTTAAGATTGTGTCTAATTCCGATTCATATAATTTCTCATTTGTTTTTTCATTGCTATTAATAATATTGATATTAATGAATATTTAAAATAATTAATTTTAATTTGAATTAAAATTTCCAGAAACTATTTATATAAATCAATAATGAATAGAATAGTAAATTATTAATTACATACTTAGCTGCTTTTTTTTTCAATTTATTTATTCGTTTTGATTTTTTATTTTTCACTTGATCTTCAGATAAAAAATGAAATAATTCTACTGTATTGTCATTACCATAACAACCAATAACTTGCCCAGTAATGTCTGCAGTCAATTTATTTAATCTTCCCTTACCGATTCTTATAATATTACCAATTTTTGTACAACGTAGTGGATATTTCTAAACAATCAATAAAGTATTAAACAAAGCAAAAACCTTAAAATTAATTACAAAAAGTTCCTATTTTGAATTTGTATTTTATATATTTGTAATAAAAATTTTAAATACCACATCATTACTATCGCCGTCATCTTCAACTGTTAAATCAATTGATTTTACATGAACATCTGATTTTAGACTATTAGTAAAATAAATTTCCCACACATGTAATTCACGATCATTACATCCTGTCACTAAATATTGATCATTTTTTACCAATGTAAAATCCCAAACCTGCAAACATTTAATACATAAAAAAAAAAGATGTTAAAATTTAATATTAATTTTTCAAAAAAATTTTAACTTACCTCTGATCGATGATCAATAAGTGTTTTAAAATTATGCTCAGTATTAAGATCCCAAAATTTTACAAAAGTATCTTTACTAGAACTAATAACAATGTTATGATCTTTCATAAAGGAAACATTAGTAATCATACCTTTGTGTCCAATTAATCTACATATTCCAGATTCAGCAACTATATCCCATATAATAATATCAGTATCCTAAAATATATTAACATAATTTTATTTTTTGTCGAAAAATTGTTAAAACTAAATTAAATAGAATTACTTTAGATCCTGATGCCAAACGATGACCTAAATAATCATATGCTAAGCATGTTACTTCTGAATTATGTCCAACAAATATACTTATACTTTCTGCTGATTTCAAATTAAATGTCTTAATTGATCCATTTGCATATCCAACTGCAATTTGTTGTTTATTAGGTGAGGCAGCTAAGCATGTTGTATTTACATTATCTCCAGATAAAACTTGCACCTAAAAGAATAATTATTTAACAATTTCCAAGCTAGTACAAATTTTTAATAATTATTTTTATTTACTTTCTCTCCAAGGCGAAGATCCCAAATATATACATGTTCACAGGCACCAACTGCTACAAATCTTCCTTCTTGAAATTCTAATGTTATGAATGTTATATTGCAATTAGAATCTGCAATTAAATTTAAATTACCACCAGAAACATATCTCAGATACTGCTTGGTAATTCCCATTGTATATTAATTTATGGAATATACGTATACAAAATATCATACAGTCGTATTTATAAATAAATACTTATAATTAATTTTATCATTTTATTTTTAAAACAAAATACAAATTAAAACTTAGATTGTAACTAAAATATCATTCTTCGAAAAGCACGTGCTTCCGTAATGTCCGGCATAAATTGTCAAACCATAATGATACAGAAATCAAGAAAAGTAATAACGCATCTCTATTTGAGGCATGCGCAATAGAGATCTAAGCGTACTGGCTCTCAACAACGAATTTAGTAGAGATTCAGAGTATCCACGTTGATATAAAGTAATTTTACTGATTATATACGGAGCTAAAGAAATAAATATAATAGCTATACGTTATTTCTATCAAATAGTCTGATAAACGTCTAATAGACATTACGAAATAGTCTGATTAAACTATACTTAATCACTAGTGGACATTTTAACGATAAATCCAAAACAAGTATATATGTCCCAGTAACATAATTATAATTTTATTTTAATGAAATAGAAGTATATAAAAAAAATATATATATATATATTTTTTAAAAGCATTTTTTAAATAATTAAAAAAAATAAGTAAATTACTTGTAGGTCATTCTTGCATACAAATAAAACAATATTTTATAATTTTTTTTTTAAATATTTTGCACTAATTATTCCTACTATAGAATTCCATTTTTAAATTAAACGCCTTGCAAGAGGCAATAAACATGGACTGTGGTGTGCAATGTACAAGCTTTGCTAATTAGTTGAACATTATACAATAGCAATTTTATACTTATTAGTTGGCCTATGGGTCATCGTTTTAAGGAAATGAAAGGAATTACATTTTTATTAAAAATTAAAACAAAAACCAATCAGTAGTATAGAATTTAAGCTCGTGTTAAACTATCATGTATAATTGGTTGTTTTTAATTATGTTTCTGTAAGATCCTATAAAATGTATATTTATTTACATTTCCAATTTTATTTATTTACAATTTTTATAATTGTAACTATCTTTCGTCGTTTATGTTTTTAACACTCTTTGAATACAAAGAACAATAATACAATAATATAAGTAATTTAAAGCCTAATAAAATTAATAAAAAAGTAAATACACTACAATATAAAAGTTGATTGTAAGATTTAAGATGAATTTGGTGGAACGGAATTCCTATATTACATATTGGTAATTAATTATAAAATTGCTCTAAAAGTACGCATTAACAATATTTTAAACATGATTATGAGATATACACTCGGTTCGATTTTCAATTCTGAGATAAGATCAGCTCTCAGTAACATGAGCGCTCCTTCATTAATATATGACGATTAATATGACTTAATGTTCAATATTTGTAAATATTCGGGACAAATAAGTCCATTAACGTCAACTATTTTCCATTATCATAGTTTTTAATTAAAAGGAAATTTGATAATGGTACAAGCAGCTGTTATAATATAAATATTCAATTCGCGGCTAGTAAAAAAAGTCATAGAAATGTAAAAAAAATGTTTTTTATTTCGATTATCTCGACATCCTGAATTTCAATTGTCTTGCTTCTTCAATCGATTATTATGAACAAAATTATTTGAAAATATTAAATGTATTTGTTTATTAATTCTGATTAAATTCTGAATTTTACCAACTAAATAAATATTTTCGGTTTGCTTTACAATTTTTTATATGAAAAATTAAGTAAAATTGAATATCATTAAATATCAACTATCCTTTTCTTTTTTTATAATAATATTTGAATTTAGTTCTCAAGATAGCGATATTATAATCGATATATAATTGATTAGTAAAATTATTTTACATTTTAGTTTTTATAAATTATATTATTTTATATTATATACGAAATATAAACATAAAATTGAAGAATTGATAATTTAAATAGTTATGTCAATATGAAATATTTATTTAAATTAGCAAAATTTATTTTTATTTCAAACTAATAAAATTAAAAATATGCAAATTTTATTAAAAAATCTTTACTATGTTAGAGTTTGAAAATTTATAATGAATAACAATGGATAAATATCTCAATGTCATTTATCAATAATTGTTACAATATTATAAGGTGTATATTCTAATATAACTTCCAAAAAGAAAAAGGAATGAAATCTAATAGTTAAATAGTCAAAGTGATCAACAAATCATTTAATAGTACTTCCTTTGGTTGATGTTGAAAACGCTATTAGGATGCTCGATCATTTTGAGCAACTATAAGAAGAGAGAAAAGGTATATTATTTCAACTACACTATGAACTAAATACCTTTGAGAGAATGATAAACCCTTATGAAGAATTAATAGACTCAAACGAAGTAGTCAGTAAAGGATCATTACAATCCATCTACCATATAGAAAGATATTATCCTTATTTAATTCAAATTTCTTCGACTTAACAAAATCAAAAATAATGATATAATAATTTCTGTTTCAGCTTATATACATCTTTTCTAAAAATGTTCATTTACATTTTCACGGATATATTAAACTGTTGATTGATATATAGTTGATTCTTTTTAATTCTGTACGCTCTTTAGATACATTTATACCTTGCTTAATTAAATTTATTCAATTATGCCACATAATACTCTTCCTTTACTGTATTTTGTAATTTTTTGTTATTGACTCAGTATAAATGTATATATATTCAGACAAAGTTGAAAATGATTGTTACTAGGCATAAAAGCTTCTTATTCAAAAAAGGTTAAATCTAATACACGCAATATGAATTCCAAATCGCATATAAAATAATAATGTCTATTTAACTGATGATATCTAATATCTAATAATGTTAATATAAAAACATCACATAATACCTATAACAAATTTTGTTTTATATTTACTTTAATTACTATCACAAAGTTTAATTAATCACAAAGTACAGTAATTAAAATCTTTAAAACTACTAATAAAAATATATATACAATAGTTTTAAAATTAAATATTTTGTTTTATATTTTGTTTTATTTTGTTTTACAAATTTTGTTTTATATTTACTTTAATTACTATCACAAAGTTTAATTAATCACAAAGTACAGGAATTAAAATCTTTAAAACTACTAATAAAAATATATATACAATAGTTTTAAAATTAAATAAAACCTGCACACATATACATCCCATATTCAAAAATAAAAGTAAAAATGTTTTATATTTAATGAGAAATATTATTTATAAATAAATTAATTTCTTTGAATAATTTGAATAAATACTTTCATTTTAAACTAAAACAAGTCTTTTTTATTAAGCTTTATATTATATATATGTGGTAGTATAAATAAGTCCATGCCGTCTATCACGTAGAAATTGACAAAAAAAGTTTAATTTTCAAAAGAAAATAAAAGAAATAATTATAAAAATTATTAACAAATAAAATTATTTTATGCAAAAATTTTTAGGTTTACTACAATTTTTTTTTAATATTGGTATTAGATTTTTAATTAGAAACGTTTCAAATAAAAAATATACTAAGTAATATATTCAGGTTTACGTTCTGAATGTTGAAGATATACTTTTAAATCTTAAATAGTCGGCACATTTTGATTTATGATAACTTAACAAAATTTGAACTTAATCGATGGATTAAAATTTTAAATATTCGCTTTTAACAAAAAATAATATATCATGAATAATTTTCTCAAATTAATTATAATTTATGTAATAGAATTATTTGATATTATAGCAATATTCAATCACGTATTTTTATAGATAATAACAATTTTCAGTACGTTAAAGTACAAAATAATTTTTATATATTATTTTATCAAATCTATTTTTTAAAGATGGATCACGAAGAAGAGTTTTTAAATACATTTTTTACACAAATTACTCAACTTTATTTTGATAAAGCTAAGGAATCTATAGTAGGTTATCTTTTTAATTATCTTAAGTAGATTAATCTTTGAACTCTTAATTAAAAATATGATCTTTTTAAAGGAAAAAGAACGAGAATTATGGCGAGCAACGCAAATGGGACCATGGGGAATGCTGCTTATGCATCTTCCTCAAATAGCAGTAACTGAGCGTTCATATGCTGATTTAGGATTTCTACATACTAAAAATAAAGGATTTCTTAGAAAAGATGTAAAAATTTATAATATTTATATAAATTATATAATAATATTTATATAAACATATATAATACTTACAATTTCTTTAGAATTCATTAAAAACAATGTATGAGTCCTTAAAAGCTGATTTAAAACGAGTGGAAGAAATGACAAGAGGTACAAATACAATTGGAGCAACAGTAGCAGAAATCTCTAATCAATTATGTCAATTTATTACAGCACGAATTCAACTAATTGAATTGTATTGTTTAATATTTCCTTTCTATAATAAATATTTTTATTATGATTAATTAACTCACTAAGTACAATTATTTTATTACAGTTATGAAAAGATGTACAATATGAGTATAAATAATAAAGTAATGCGGCACCAAGATTTATTAACGTCTATAGAAGGAATTATTAATTGTCATTCACTTTCATGTTCGCACTTTTCTTTAAATACTATTAAGGCATCTTTAATGTAAGAAAATTCATTTATAAATTAATATTTATATAATTTATTTGTATAAAACATATCAAGTTAAATATATATTATCTCAGATTAGAGTGTGAGATATTATTACAATTAATAAAATCATACATAGAAATACAAAATTGGAAATTCTTACCATCCCTTATGGCTCTATATGGTGCTCAAGCCAGAATATTAGCTTGGGAAAGAATATTACAAAATAGAGAAGTATATTGTAAAATTAATAATCACATTATGGTTTTTCTGATTCAAATAGTATTAAACCTTTTTAATTAGACTTGGAAACTTGGTTTTGGGGCAACATTTTTAAAAGCAAACCAACAACCTGCACTTTACCAATGGTTATTAAAACTAAGAAGTGCTATATTGGCTAAATTTTCTTTTTATTTTCACACAACGTTAAGTCAACAGGCAAGTTCTGGTGAAATGAAAAATATCATGAGCAAACAGGCAATAGATTATTATTACAAGTATATTTAACAATAGTTAATGTGGACAAATAAGTATATAAAATAAGTATAAAAATTAAATTAAAACAATTTTTTAGATTGCAAATTTTTCAAAGAAAATATGATATTTTAGCAGTGTGCATTGTTTTTGATTTACGAGGTATGCAGGATTCTGGACCAGGATATCAACATCCAAAGAGAGAAGTTGAAAATATAGAAAATTTTA
>JAPYYT010000234.1:0-37797 GCA_030522565.1 Ceratosolen corneri
AAATAAGTTTCAAGCTTATAATTAAGCAGTTAATGAGAAAATTCAAATTTCTCCAATTCTATCAGCGTAACAGTTATTAATTATATAAAATTTTTATTTCAAATTATGAAATCTAATGTTAGTTTAGACACTTCAAGAAGTGTAATGTACAATTCTTGTATATTAATATATGTTTTTATGTATTCATAAACAAAAATCTATATAAAATTTTTATTTATACTCTAACAATTTTTAGAGCAGTGGGTTATTTTCTAACCAAATTAGATGCTTTTTAAGTTTATATTCTTTCTTTAAGGATTCATGGAATTTGCTCTTGTCCATTAGTTTCTTGAGTTTTCATTACTTCAGGAAGATCTGGAGGTAAGGAAAATGGTGTCATTTCTAATTGTTCAAATTGACCACTTTCTAAACGAACAGCTAATCCAATTAATGCTGGACATTGAGCTTTAGCTGTTGTTGATGATAGTCCATAATCTGATAGGAATTTATTATCTGACATGAGGATATTATCCTTATTAAATAATTGTTGATTTAAAGGAGGGATCTTTAATATTCCTTAAATATTAAATATATTGATTAACAATGAATTTAAAATTGAATTTTCAGTACTTAGAAAGAAAATGGGATTTGTAAATTACCTTCAATAATTCTTTTTAATTCTAAAATTGTTGTATTCTCTTTAGCATCTGTAAAAATTGTCATTTTCTTCCGCCGGATCATTAAAAAAACATCCTGAAAAGACTTAGAAAAGTGAAGGTTAGGTTCTCATTGTGTTCCTCCTAATAATAAGGAGTCTTAATAAAGTATCGTTAAAAATTTACAAAAAAACTCACCATAATTATTAAGTATGAAGAATTCTAAAATTACAGACAGCTGAATTATAATATTCTATTTTGAAAATTGTAGATTCAGGTTATACAAAAAAGCTGAAAAGCATAAATTTTATAAATCACGTTCATAGAATATAAAACGATAATAGGTTTCGAAACGAATATCGAAATTAAAAATAAATATATCTTCATATTTAAAAAATTTGATTATAATAAAAATAATTTTCATCGATTTAATTCAGTTAAGGTTACTTGAGCACTTTTTAAATATATTTTGCTTCAATATTCAAATTATAAAAACAAAAATGTAACAGAAATCAATGTATTATTCATTTTCATAAATACAATTAAAAATTTAGGTGTTCATTATATAAATTAAAGTTCAAATTATTTTTATAACATTGATTATGTTCGACATAAATATACGAATAGATGAAAATGAATTATCCCTATAATATAATTTTTATAATTTTGCAAAAATCTTAACATTTAATATTTACATAAATATACATAATTATTCAGATGTATATATAGAGTGTACTATGATTTACAGTTTACAAAATATGGTGATAAATGGAAAGATACGTGTTAACTAGTGCCACGTTACGGCGCCTGAATAAATCAGTTTGTCTTACTTTTCCATAAACTATGACTCGTTTTTCTTTTATTATACAGCATCCAAACAAAGTAAATTATCAATTTATTATTATTATTATTATAAAAGTGTAATATAATATTATTTAACTTAAAGCAATTAACTATTTACGATTTACGATTTACTATGTAATATGTATTATATACACTTTTTAGGAAAAATTAACGCTTATGCATTAATATATCCAAGTTTTTACCCGCCCATAATTCAATGTGTATGAAATTTAGCAAAGTCAAAATGTAAATTAAACGTTAATAAATAATAAAAAATGTAATGTACATTATTAAATAATGTAATGAAAAATAAAATGGCTTCAAATTTTTTCATTTTTAATTTGTGATTCCTTAAAATGTATTAAAATAAAAATTTAAAACATATTAAAATTTCATAAAAAATGCAGTCAGAAAGCAAACTCTTTGATAATAAGAAGCATTTAAAGAGATTAAAAAATAAGAAATAAATTTTGTTTAATACTCTAAATATTTAAATTAATATACGTAAATAATTAAGTACTATACATAAATTTAGACAAATTCAACAGGCATAATATGGAATAAGTTATCTTAACTTTTCAGTAATTGTAAGATAAAATAATTCTAGTTATGCTGATGGGAAATGGCTGATACATTAATTATATAATGTTTAAAAATATTTAAACATTAAAAAACAAATTAATAAAGAGATGGCCTCAACGAAATCTGTTTAATAGAAGAATTCTCTTTTTCAATTGAATAATCATAAATTAATTTATTAAAAGAATAAAAGTTAAAAAAAAATTAACTCTATACAGGCAGTAATTATAATGAACATAATACGGAAACAGCGGGCAAATTTAGTTACTTTGTATTATAAGCAGAATCGGAGTTTAGTTATAAATATAATTAATTCGTCATATGTAAGACTTATGAACACTATTAAATAATAATTTAACAGTATATAAAAAATTAGTATAAAAATAATAGAATAATAAATGTATCTTTTGCAATTTAAGATTAATGTGTAACGACTGGCTTAAACTCTTCATCTCAATTAAGAATATTCTTAAGCTTATTATTATTATTATTATCAATAAAATTAAGTTCTCTTATATTACGTTAGATATTTCATAGCTCATCGAGAGTTTCGTAAATACTTTATGGTCTATTGTGTATAAACATTTACAAATTTCTATATATATATATACATATTAATCAGAATTATAAAATAGTAGATGATTATGAGTCTAACCTTTTATAACTGACTTCTATTAATTCTTAATATCAACAAATACAGTAAATATATATGTATATCCATTCTCTCTCTTTGTTATCTCACTTTACGAGAGGAACTCAAATAACCTTTTTAATGCGGTAATTTACATCTAATCTTGTATTAAAATATATATAATATTTGCAGACAAACTATATTATCCCTGATGGATTTAGTTATTTAATTGAGCAGCACTTGATATTATGCAAAAATAAATGTACAATAATAGTGAGGTTCGAAACGTTGTTTTACGTAAATTGCGCGTTAATCTTATATAAAATTTTAAATGAATTATAAAAATAATATTGCATTTGATCGTTAATTTATTTATGTACACAAAATTATTATAAAAATTAAGTATATGAAAGGCTTTAGGTAACTCCGTTATCTTTAAATTGATCAATAAAAATGAGATCAAGAAAATTCAAATTTTGGAAAATCATTGATGTAATTGGCATTTTGTACACAGTTGAAAAATGTATATAACAGCTCAAAATATCGATAAATCGACCAACCGTCAAAATATATAAAACATTCGTAGTAATTACATGTCGACGAACTTAATAATATTTCAACCTCGATTTAATAGTGCTAGCTCATGATAATAAATCATAGCTAAGAAATGTCCTTTATGACATCATTTTCTTAGAGTAAAATTATATTAAAATCCTTACTTAATTTTTTAGATATCACATATTTTTCGTATTGCTATATCAATTTTGATTCTGATAATTACTAATGGATTATTTATTATTTCCTTTATTAAAAAAAATATTATAATTAAAATTAAGTGCTTTGCATGGTTTGGATTCATTATTGAATTATTAAAGCTTTCAGCTTCAACTAGAAATAAAAATATTTCTTTTTAAATCATTCATTTAATTTGTAAATTTTCGTACCTGGTTTAATGCTATGAGACATAATCCTACAGGATTAAAAATATTTTTTGTCTTTGTTTTAATTTGTGTCGTTCGAAATATAAGAAAAATATTATATTGTTAATTGCAAGAATGAATTAACTAAAATATAACTTTCATATAAAAATACAACGTTACGTTTTATATATATTAAATTTCTTGTAATAATGGATAACTTCATTCATTCAATGCATAAGAATGTATTTGAATAATTGAATTGAAATATTTGAATTTTTAAACTTATTTTACATTAATTTTTTCATGTAGTATATAGAATATATAATTTATCTTATTATCTATATATTTAACTCAAAAAGTTTGCTAAACATATCAGTAGAACAAGGTATCTCATATTAATAATGAAATATTTTACAAATATCACTATCATTCGTGTACGTTAATAGAATAGAGGTATCTTAGTTGGCATATGTGTTATTTCATCTGTATTTTCATCATGTTCGAGATCTTGTGGAAGTCTCGAGTGGCTCAAAATAATACGGTATTGTATGGAAATTCGTTATATTTTTCGGCATGTTTATGATCGCCAGAAATGCCGCAAATGTCTTATTTTTCTCTCAGAATTTCGAGTCTTGCCTCACTTCGAATGTAGAATTAAAAATGTAGAATGTAGAATGTTCAAATGTAGAACTCCAAATATAGTCGCTTATGTCGCGTGTCTTGTTGCTAATCAAATAGAATCAATATCACTATCAAGATTCAAGAAACGCATGTGCCGGCCAGTCCCGTGGTTGATCGTACCATTACTAAGAAATCGGCAAGCCTTATTTACATTTGTTTATTGCGTATCATCTTAAGTTTAAGTACGATAATCGGCCATTGCGACAATAGTGTATTGTCTGAGGTCCACCCCTACTTATTGCAGTACACCAATCATAGTCCAAGAACAATAGTGATGCAATGACTGAAGCTTCCCACTCCGAAGGGTACAACCAGATGACCACACCCTCGCGAAGAAGCGGGATGATTTATTTAAATTAGACTGCATCGCTTGTGCAGTCGGCACTTTAAGAAAAAACTCAATGAAGAATTGGAATCAACAACTGTCCCGCACTCGGATCAGTGCCGGCATAGGACATAGCGCAGAACGTTATTTTGTTTGAAGGGAATATTGAGTCTTCCGCTACTTTTTTCTTCTCGAAGAAGGTAGCTTCGACTTCAACTTTTAGATTTTTAGAAAAGGACACGAAGATAAATAATGAGTAAATACATAGACATTAGATTAAATAAAGCAACTTTAAATACAGAGAGCAACGCACACGTAATTATCTTGTTACAAATTCTCTTACTCATCATCTTGATGAGAAATCACACTCGCTTTAATTTTGGAACACATCATAATATATTTTATTCCAATAAAATTATTATACGTTATTCTACAGCTTAATCAAATATTTGTTAAATGAATTTTTTAATGACACGTTCTTTATCTATTCTATATATGTATATCTTTACATATTGTATCGATATCAAATCAAACAAGGTTTTACATCTGTTGTAATACATGGCACAGATCTAAAATATAAGTATATTTAATAAATAATTATGTAAGTACTATTATTTTAGATTTTTTTATTATTTTAAAAAGTATGTAAAAAGAATATCTTTTAAATATTATAGCAATATTATTATTAAATAAAACAATATTTTATTAATATACAATTTTCATTATCTTAATAGACTTTAATTGTGCTTCTAATTATATTTAAAATATTATAAAATTTATAAAAATTTAATCTTCTAACTAGTATTACACAATATTGTATATATACTATTTTGACTCATAGCCTGTAAAAAATTCAAATTAAATTATTATTGATTCAATGTTTTCAAGTTATATATTTTGACAAGTTATTTCATATTTTGTATTTTGTATTATTTATAATTAAAATATAACTTTGCAAATTATTATATTTTTAATACAAAATAATTTGTTTTATTTATTAAAATTTACAACAAATTTCCTTTTTTTTTGAATAATAATCAATTTTTAACCTTTTCTCAATTTGAATAGTAAATTATTAACTAGAATAGATTTTTGGTTTAAATATTCTTAAAATGTTAGTAAAATTTTGAATATTCAACATTTAAATAATAATTAATTGATTATTAATTTAAAATTTTATGTATATTGTAAATAGATTTTCTTGCAATTTTATTAATGTTTTTATTCATAAATTAAATCAGTATTAAAGTTAAATACATCAATATTTACATAATAGTTGTAATACAAAAC
Source organism: Ceratosolen corneri (assembly GCA_030522565.1). Taxonomy (NCBI): domain Eukaryota; kingdom Metazoa; phylum Arthropoda; class Insecta; order Hymenoptera; family Agaonidae; genus Ceratosolen; species Ceratosolen corneri. The sequence continues at coordinate 5,905 of JAPYYT010000234.1, forward strand.
AAAGTAATACAATATAGGTTCAATTTTTAATAAAATTGTAAAATTAGAATACTAATAAAAATAGAATACAGTAAAAATAATATAAAAATAAAAGAATAATGTGTAAGGAAACATTAATAAATAAATAATAATATACAAATAGTAAACATTAATTATAATATTTTTACAATGTTATGCATTTATTATACAATAATAAGAGATATTTTAAATTATGAATCGGCAAAATATTACTAAATAGAGAGCATGCAGTGATAGTCTGCGTATGGAAAAATTAAATTAAATGGAAATAACAAAGATAAAAAAATGTTTAAAAAAAACACATTCAGTATTATTAAGTATTTTACGTCTATTCTATTAATAAGATGAAATTTGAGAACTTCAATTTATTAATTTTAATAAAAATTTTAATAAAAATTGCTCAATAAAGTACTAAGTTAAAATAAATTTATATAAATAAAGTGATATTGTAAAATTAAATAGCATTAAAAACTAATTATTTATTTAAATAGACCCCTTCTATCATTTTTGACGTTAAGGTAAATTAAAAATTAAACGTGTCTAGTTACTCTAGTTATTTATGGAGCTATAGAAAAAGTTTCATAAATTACAAAGGATATTTCTATACTAAAAGAAATATTTTAACTACGACAATTGAACTGATGTCAAGATCGATTTAAATTAATGATGATTATAAATATATATTATACGTTAATAATTTAACTGTTTAGTAATATTTAATTCCTTATACAGTTAATATTTACAATAATTAAATATTATTATACAATTTCATTTAATTACTTTAAAATTATTTAAAATTTAATTACTGATTGTAACATTATGGATCTATTATTCATTATTAATTTTTATTATTTTTCTAAAAGGAATAATAATTATAATTATAATGAAATGAAATATAAATGTGATCTTCAATAATTTTATATTATTTTATAATACTCATACTTGTATTATATATTATTATTTGGTTTTTTCAAGGACAATTTATATTAGTTGTTTTTTGTTAATGTTTTCATTACTATGAAAAGATGCATTTTGCACTAATTGTAAATATTTCATTACTATATAAGATATATAGCGTTTGTTGTCTTATATCCATGGAATGCGATTATTTGTTGGATTTTTTCCTATTTTTTTCTATTTTACATTTATCTAAAAATCCAAATGAATGCTGTTTAATGCAATTCTGTATTATTATCAGCAAATAATTGCTATATCATTGAGTCCATACAAACACATTAGCAACTAATTTCATTTATCAAACTGTATATTTTTATTTAAAAAATAATATAATCAATATTTTTATATGCAATGAAATGACTATTATATTGCAGTTGGTTATATTTTTTATATTGTTTATGTTTGTATATATAAAAATATAACTATATATATATTTATATATGCATATGTGTATATATATATATATATATATATATATGTGTATATATAAATATAGCTCGGTTTTCTTATTATGAACGAAGAAAGTAAATCTTAATTGCGCATGTCCCAAATAGATAACATCTACTTGAGTTCAGACAAGTTGATTGCCATGTACAAGTTTTTCATTTAAATTATTACATATTTAGCATTAGGTTTGAAGAAATTTAAAATATTTGAATAACTTAATTAATGCGTTTGTATAATAATCAATAAATACAAAATTTATTATTTTATTCATAAACTAGTTTCTTATATATAATTATATTTGAATTTATCTTAAGAGGTGACACAATGTCTGAGAATTTGGATACTGGATGTGTGTAAAGTGTGTAAAGATTAGTTCATTCTATTTCAATTTTTGTTAAATTAAATCGATTTAAACTGTCGATTAATTGTTTGTTTATTAGTATGCGTTGACATAAAAATAAAGAATATTTGTGAAATAAATTTATATAATAACCCTAAGCAAATATTAAAAATAATATATTCATACAAAAATTATAATAAACAATGTTATTTCAGTGAAAATACAGTCTTGGCAGAAATAGGTTGAAATTACGTAATTGAATACGCCTAAAATCTAAATTAAAACTTAAAAAAAATTTCAAATATTTGTTTGTAGTAAACAATATATCATTATAACTACAAAAATAAGATACGACTCACCAATATGTTCAGTAATAATATACTTTGATAATTAAGAGTTAATTAAAAATAAACAAGAATAAATTGAAAATTATTTTTAGGTTGCTGTTGGTGTTGTTCTGCATTAAGACCAAGATATAAACGATTAGTAGACAATATATTTCCTGTTAATCCTCAGGTTGTAATATTTTCATAATTTTTTTTACATTAATTTAAAAATACTTTTATTATAAAATAATTCAACATACAAATATATAAATACTGTATTTTTTAATAATATACACATGCACATATACCAATTAAACTATTTATTTTACAATAAACAATCAAGAGTCATTTGATATTTATGTATATAATAATACTATATGACTTATAATTTTTACATTTGACTTTATGATTATTAATTTATCAAATTAAATAATTTAATTATTTTAATTAAAAAATATAAAATAATTATTGGAATTTTTATTTAGTGGAACTTAAATAATAATAGTTATAAATCAATTATCATTGTATTAATAATTTAGGTATATTTTTAGGATGGATTAATTAAAAATAATATGGAAAAATTGATGTTTTACTCCTTAAGTAGCCCAGAAAAGCTTGATCGAATAGGAGAATATTTATTTCAACGAGCATCTCGAGATATTTCTAGGTGAATTAAAAAAAAAATTAATATTTATTGATTTAAATAATGTGCAATTTTCAATAAAAAAAAGATTAATGTAATTACAGACGTAGAAATGGATTTGTTGTTATTGCTATGGAGGGTATGGATCAATTATTAGCTGCTTGTCATGCTCAAACATTAAATTTATTTGTAGAAAGTTTTTTAAAAATGGTACAAAAATTATTGGAATCAACAGATCCACAATTACAGATTTTAGCAACTCAGTCAGTAGGTATAATTTTAGATACGATCTATAAGCAAATAACTAAATGTAATAAGACAACCATGTAGCTATTACTTCAAATTTCTTTTTACTTAACACAAACATACTTTTTACTAATATTTGTAAATGCAAAATTGCTTAATAAGTTTTGCTATTTAGTAATTTGTTTGCTCAAAGAAACATGTTTCAAACACTTTTGTAGTTGAACAAACTGCTTATGTCTTCCAGTTTGTTAGGTTTGCCAACATCGAGGAGGATACGCCTTCTTATCACACACGTTATGATTTCTTTGTATCAAAATATTCTTCAATGTGCCACTCCAACAATGATAACATCACAGTTAGAAAACAGATTCGTCTTGCAGGGATTCAAGGACTGCAAGTAATACTGAGATTTATTATAGATTATTATGTAATTTAAAAAATAAAACTTAATTTCATATATCATGTTAATGTAGGGTGTTGTAAGAAAAACTGTATCTGATGATTTAGTAGAAAATATTTGGAATATGGTACATATGGATAAAATTGTACCATCTTTATTATATAATATGCAAAATGCTAGGTATAGTTATTGACATATTTTAGATTTTGTATTTTATTGATAAGTATAAATTTGTTTAATTCCTTTATTAGATACTCTAATAAAGAAAATGCTACACCTGAAAGTCCTACTGAAGAAAGATCAGATCCACCACAGTTTGCAGAAACTTGTATGAGAGAATTAGTAGGTCGAGCATCATTTGGTCATATTAGATGTGTGATAAAACCAGTTCTCAAACATCTAGATAATCATTTATTATGGGTTCCAAACTATTTTGCTATTCATTCATTTAGAATAATTATGTTTTCTATTCAGGTTATATATTTTTTGTACTATTTTTAAAATTTTCTATATATTTATATAAATTAACATTATGTATTGATTAGTCTCAGTATTTATATACTGTTGTTGAAGCTTTAATGACACATTTGGATGAGCATTCACAATCTCCTCTAAAGATTCGTACTAGCATAGCTGATACTTTATCAAAAATTATTTCTATCGCAGCTGGTGAAAGTGTAGGTATGTATAATACTAATTGCTATCTAATTGTTCCATAGTTGTATAATGCACACTAATATAAATATTCGGTATAAAACATTTATTTAAAATTTTGTTTTATAGGACCTTCAGTATTAGAAATTATTAGTTCTTTATTAACTCATTTAAGAGTTAGTGTATCCAGAAATTTATCCTCTACAAATGATGAACAATTGTATCAAGAAGCACTTATAAATGCACTCGGTGAATTTGCAAATCATCTTCCTGATTATCAAAAAATTGAAATAATGAAATTCATTATGAGCAAAGTTCCCTACAGTAAATTAGATTCTATTACAACTGCTGGTAAAGGAGATATTTTACTTCAAAGTATATTACTAAAATCACTTTTAAAGGTATGCTTTAATGATTTATTTTAAAATAAATAATACTTTTTGATAATTTTCTGTTAACTATTTATAGGTTGGAACAAAATATCAAACAATTCATTTAAATACAACATTTCGACCAAGTTTTCTCCAACCATTGTTGAGAATGTCTTTAGCTTCAGATGCTGAAATGAGACTTCTAGTACAACAAATTTTTCATACTTTAATAGACAGGCATAAGAATATTAATAAGCTAACTAAGCCAACGTAAGAAACACACTAGACTAAATTTTAATATTATTTTTTTTGTTTTAATTAAAAAATATTGTTTTAGAGTTAACATTATAGATTTAAATCTTGAAATTGAAAAAGGATCCAGACCTGATATTATATTTATCAAAAAACACGGTCCTGAAATTTATATGGCTCTTTATGAATCTTTAGAACTGACAAGTAATAATGTTGATAATGTTCAATCGATTTATACAACACTGGCTTTGTTAACAGTTGAATTGGGTTCTGAAGAAACAGTTCTTGAATTATTGCAATTAATTATGAGTTTGCAAGATCTTGCTTTAACTAGTATTGAAATTAATACAGCAATTAAATTTAATTTACATGCCATAGTTATAAGCTTATTAGTTTTAATTGCTAAAGTTTGTAACATATCTAATCTCATGGATTATGGAAACAAAGTAAAATTTTGTTTTATTACATATTACATTTTATTATTTTACTTTTATAAATTATTTAATACCTAATAGTTTTAATAATTTTTACAAGATTGTGAGAAATCGATATAAAGAAGCACCACATTTATTACCTGATTTATGCTCACAATATGGACACTTATCCTCTGGAATATCACCTTCACTCTTAGTAGATCAAACTATTGTTTCAGAGTGTCTTAGAGAAGTTGGCTTGGAAACTAATGAATTGCATGGAACTAATTACGGCATAAATTCCTTACAACATAGGTAAATAATCAAATGAATAAATCTTGTTAATTACAAAATTTATTATCAACTTTACAATTAAATTAATTTAAAGTAGCAGATTTGAATTTTTTATTTATTGGTAATATTGGATTAAATCTTATTTACAATTTATATACATTCGTGTTTATAACAAATTTACATTTTACTTATTACTAATTTAATTTAAATTAGTAAAGGCTATTTTAAAAATAAAAATAAGTACAATACTATTAGATATTATAAATTATTAAATAAATTATTTTAATAGATATTCATGGGTTGACAATACAGGATGTAATTCTGTAGGTGATATTAATGATGGAGCAATTGAAATAGATAGTGCAGGATCATCTCCCAGTGTGCAAGAGGTATTTGATCGTTAATATCTTTTAATATAACAAATGATTTATATTAGGATATTTTCACTATAGAATGTTTCTATTGTTTGAAAATAAAATTTTTAATTCTCTTGAATACTTTTAACAGAAATTATTTGGTGAAGAATTGACATTTGATAGTATAAAACGAATTTTAACAGAAAATAATAATATTCAAATGACAGAAGAAGAAAAAAGAGTACAATGTTCTCATTTATTTAGAAATACTCCGTTTACTGATCTTATTAAAAAAACAGAACCAAAAGTAAGCTATTAATTAATATTTTTCTTCAAAATTTATTTATGTTTATTAAGCGTACAATTTTTTCAGCATGATGTTCTACAAACTAAATTATCTGAAATATTTAATGTTTTAATGATTGAACCTCGAAGTCAATCAATACAAGGAAATACCCCATCTGATATCAAGCCAAGTCAAACTCCAGCATACGAAATACATTTTCCTGAATTATTTGTATATTAATATGAACAATTTATTTTTCAACTCTTCAATTAATATTTATTGAAAAATAAATTTATATCTGTTATGAAACTTTACTTTAAAAATATTTGTAAATTATAAATAATGATACATGAAAAGGTAATTAGGAATTGAATTGTAAATCAATGTTGTATTTGTTATTTAGTTTTTAAATTTTAATTTAAAAAGAAGTTAAGCTTTTATATATAATCTGTTATATAAGGAATATATATTATATGAAGCTTTATATAAAAATTGAATATTAAATTATACCTTCTATTAATTATCTATTTATTTTTAACTTACCTACAGTAAATAAATTGAACTATATGTGCAAATATAAATGTACAAAGTATAAGAAACATAATTGCGCTTTTTAAAATATGCATATTTAATATACAAATTTTTTAGTCATTTTAAATGCACGTAATTTTAATATGAAGTAATTTTTAATCCAGTAAATTTTTAAGTAATTAGCATGTTTTGCAGAAAAATCACAAACCATATGGGATTTCTGCCATATTAAAAGAAATTATCCGAATGACAATTCCATTAATTAAAAATAGAGTCAAATATATTTGTTCAAACCATAGCATTTTCATTTATATCTACAATTTTGCTTTAGATAAAATTTCTAATTTCAAAGATTATGCAGTGGTTTATATTATTGTCAAGATATAGAAGAACTTCAAATCGGTTAAAAATCTCACTTATTGAATATGAAATATGTCTCATGGATATGAGTAGTTAAATAACTTCAACAATTAAGTGCTGATCAAACAGCTTCCCAAATTTATATTATATAGATGACTTGAGATAAATTAAATATCTTGTCATTATAAATTTTAAGAGCGGATTCTGCTCTTTCACTTAATCGAGAAGCAATTGTTTAAAACATTTATGGTATCAACTGGAACTTAATATTTGTTTATTTTAAAATAAACATCGTTCAGACTACAGCAATTTATATACCTTAGATATAGGGTATATTTATTCTAGAAAAATCATGACTATTCTGGCTCTAACTTTATTTTAAAATATTAAAGAATTATGCTGACTTGAAATCATCATATTCTCATATTAATGTTTTCACTGCGCTGGTATGATTATTATTCTTGTAAAAGGAAATATATGTTAATGCCTGAATATGAATATGATGTCAGTGAATTAATAACTGTAAATATTTAAAAAATTAAATCTTGTTTAGTTCAAATTCTATATTTAGTGTATTTGGACAATATAAAATTCTTTGTGCTTGTACGAAAAATGAGCCTAGGATTCATATTATCGTGGGAATAAAGTAATTGTTAAACAAATTTTTTTTGCTAAAATAGAAGTTTTTAATAGTCCAATGATATATCCAAAATTAAAAATGTATAGAAAATAATTTTATTGTGATTTTAAAATATATCATATTATAGTTAATAGAATTCGATTGATAAGGTGGTTATGAATAGAAAACTAATAATTGTGTAGTATAATATTGAAGACGTTGAACTAATGGATGGGAGCCATAAATCCCTACTGAATGTAATAAATTATTTATAATTCTAATCAGTTTTTTCAAGTAATTGTAATTTATGAATCTGTATATACATCTAAAATATAAAACTATTAAAAGATAGTGCAAGTCTATGCTATATAGTAAAGGGATATAATATAAAAAATAGGTAATATTGAAAATTTTACTAATTAAATCTTAAATTTGTATTTAAATTAAAAAATTAAAATGTTCCATTATGAAGATTCTCCATCATTCGAGTCAAGCCAAAACTATTATTTTTGTCTTCTATTTGTATAAACCCAATGCAACCTGGTCTACACATTGTTTAATAATTAACATTTTGATATAATATAACATTTCTTTTAGATTATGCAGCGTATAGTATTATTGAGTTGTGTAATAATATAATCATAAAATGTGGATTTCTCTTTGTTCTGATTTGTTTTCAGGCTACGACCTCTATTAATTTTTTAAAAAATTAAGATTGGTATATAAATATTCTCACAATAGATTTTTGTAATATGTAGTCAACATTTGAGTTAATTTATAAAAAATTTGAATAACATTTATATATTTATAACATTCGTATGGAAGTTCCTCTTATGAGTTTTCTATATTTTGACATGATTGCATTACTTTTGAGTTTTTATGCTGCTGTTAGTTTAGTATAACAATAGTCCAGATACCTCATTTATAAACTATTAGAATTTATGGCTATTATTCATTCAAGATAAAAATTATTAAATTACATTTGAAATTTGGAATAAATAAATGAACATTCAATATTTATATGATTAATGGCTCATTTTATTTAAATAATATACAATAATATATATATATATATATAACCATTTAACTAGTAAGTAGTTTTGCCAATATTGGAATTATTACAGAAAAAGATGATACAAATTTCAGTAATTTTATAAAAGAATAAAATACTATAATTGACAGATAAAGGATTTATTATTTTTTTACATGAGGATTAATGATTACATTAACATATAATTATAAATTATAATGTATTCGAAATTTTATAAAAGGTTGAAAACACGATATTATAATATACTAAATAAATGAAATTAAGCAAAAAATAAAATCCTAGTTTATTTAAATTCAATCACTTTAGTAAAAAACTTTAAACTTATTTATTTTTATAAAAAAACAATAAAAAATATTAAAATAGTAATAACTATACAGATAACAGGATATTCTTTTCAAAATTAGAAATATCCTACACTTAAATCATTCACTTTACAGATTTTTATAAATAAAGTAATTGAACAAATTTCTAGTATAGTAATTGATTTTTTTTTTAGACTACTTAATAGTCACTTAATAAAATTTTAAACTTTTTTAATTGTCAGGTGCCAAGATGAAATAATTTAATCAGTTCTGTGCATTGTAATTATTGCTTCAAGGCTCCACTTTCAGCAATTCAACATCAAAGACAAGAGTAGCATTTGCTGGAATAGTGCATTGCTGTCAAGGATAAATAATCAAAAATATAAATATTTTAAATTACATGAATTTATATTTTTTATTAAGAAAAATTGAAAAGAGATTAATATAATTTTAGTTAAAAAATAAGAGAAAAAGCATTATTAGAATTTTATATTTTCAAGAAGTCTATTAGATAAAAAAAAAGATTTCTATTTTTTAGTTTTATATTTTTTTGGCATTATTCGTTAAACTAAGTTAATGTATACTAAAGAATTGTTCAAAATAAAATATTGTAACAAGTTATAATTTGAAGTTGCAAACAAGTTTTAATATAACGATAAATTATTTAAATTAAAAACCAATAAATATGGATAATAAAACCAGATATATATATTTTAAAATGATTTTTTAAAAATATTGTATCTTAGTCAATTTAAAAATTATTAAAAGTTTAAACAAAAAATATGAAAAATCTAACAATATACTACTCCTGAAATTATAAACATTTATAATAAAATTAATTTAAATATCAAATAAATATTGGTAGTAAAGGATATACGCCAGGATGTCCTCTTGCTCCATATGCTACTTCAGGTGAGCATGTTAATCTAGCCCGTTCTCCTACGCACATTTGAGCAACTCCTTGGTCCCAACCTTTAATTACCTCGCCTTTACCAATTTTGAATTTAAAAGGCACTCCACGGTCTCTACTTGAATCAAACTTCTTTCCATTAACAAGAGTACCTTTAAAAAATTTTTTTTCATAAAATGTACAAGAAAAATATAATATTAAATATTAAAAATGAATTTACCTATATAATGAACAACCACAGTTTGTCCAGTTTTAGGGTAAGTTTGTCCTATAAAAATAAATATCAATAAATATTTGTTTGAAATGATTCCATAAAAATTAAAAAAATTAAACTATTAAAAAAAATAATATGCATTTCGATGTTCAAACATTCAAATATCAAATTCATTTACATATTAAATAGAATATTAAGTTTTTTGATAAGCTTTAATTCACCAAAGAATACAATAATGTACGACTCCATATAATTATTCTGATATAAAAGACGTATGCATTATACTTTATGTAGAAAGTATAAAATAGCAATGACCGGTATTGGATACAATATGTAAAAATATCATGCTACACAAATAGACATATTTGACTGTAATGTAACGAACATAGAATATTCAAAATCATATAAAAGAAGGTATAATAATTACCATCTCCTGGGGATAGAACATCAACACTTACGCCCATGACTGTGATTTACTGAAAAAAGAAAAGTATATTCTCAACCTTAATACTCACTCTGTATATACAATATAACATCTACATGTAGTTAAGAATGCTATTATAAAATTCTAAATAAAAAAGTAAAGATTATACTTTATTTTATAAATATTAGTTAAAATATCAATCTCACCAAAAGAAACGTGTTTTTACGAATGAAATAATTCTTTCTCTAAAGAATAGAAGTATACGAATGAAAAAGCTACCACCAGGATCGCTGCTTACTTACTTCCTCCCAATAGATAGAAAGCTATAGGCTATTTCAACGTGTATTGACTTCCGTTTAGAAAATCCGCTCAATATATCCATTTCCGATTTATTTGTAGCGGTAACTTAAAAAAAAAAAATATCTCCAAATATTTATTTAAAAAATCAAAACTAAATCATTGTCTTTGATTTAAGCTATATCTTTGTCTATACAATACTCAAGCATTAAATCGATTAAAAATTATTTTATACATATCGCTTCAAAACTAAATATAATTTATAATTAAATTAATGCATGAAATTTAATAAAAATGTTGATTAAATTCTGTTTACGCAACAAATGATAATAAGTTGGGAACTATATTTTGATTAATATATTCTTATAATACATATATAATATATCAGCGCTTAATTTTCAAAATAATATACTTTATTATTAATATATTTATTCATAAAACGTTTGTTAATGGTATCGATACAAAAAATACTAAAGTAACCAACATTTATTAAGTACATTGTCTGTATGCTTAACATAGAATACAAAATTTTTTCAATGTTATAAATATAAATAAAAATATGAGCATTTTTTAAGATATGCACCTAAATGTATAACAAATTCGAAAAATGACGTTTTAAATTCTATAATAAAATATCAGTTTATTCTATTCGTGATTTAGAATTAACATTTTTTAAATTACACGAAGTTTCATTTATGTCATAAAATCTATTAACTAATGCACATAAAATACTTCCTGGTATTTTTTGATGTTGTATTATTAAATCGTCAAGTGCTGCAGCTATCTATAAGTATAAAAATTTTAGAAATAATTAATAAAATTTAAATGAATCAATCATTATACTTATACCTTTGTTTGAAGTTGTTCTGGTGTTAGATTTTCATCGTATGGTATTGGTTTACCAATAAAAGTTTTGAGCTTCACCGGAAAACCTCCATAAATTGGAACAAAAGGAAATCTAGTTGCAGCATATAATTTTAACCACCACCTTCTTCCCCAATTTATTGTTCGAAATGCCTCTCTAACATTTCTGGTAAATAGTGGAATTATTGACTATACAAACAAGAGAATAATAAGTACTTTAATATAAAATTTGAATAAATCTGCATATTTCTACTTACTACTTTGGCATCTAAAGCTACTTTTGCAAATCCTAATCTTTTTTTCCACATAAGTTGGTAATAAGAATCCCCAAATTGAGCTTCATATACACCACCTGGTGATATAGCTAACATATTACCTTCTTTCAAAATTGTTGAACATGTTTGAATTGTACCAGGTACAACTTTCAAGACATCAGAAATAATAGACCAACCAGGACACTTAAAAAGAAATCTGTCCGCTACAGTATGGATAAGTTTTGAATTAAATAAGAATACTTTGGATATGAAATAGTAAAGATCAATTGGAATTGCCCCATGATAATAGATAAATAAAACTGGTTCATTTGTTGGAATATTCTCTAGACCAACAACTTCATAACCTGGTGAAAAATATTATATTATTAAATAATATCATTAATTAAAAAAAAAGAAACTATTAAAATAATAAAGACCGACAAATAAGAAGATATACAAAAAGAAAACTAACGGAATTAGAAAAACTTCTTGATACATTTTGTGGTTCTTCCTACCATGCCATATCCATCCATGTGCGTCCCAAACAGCGGCAACTACATTACGTGATGCGTTTCTCCAATCAGTTCCATAGGCACTTCTCAATCGATGTCTTATATATAATAATAAATATAATAGTTATCTACTTATAGTTGTCATTTTCTTATAATTTATTATAGTTATAAAATATCGCTTACCTATGTAATCGATAGACATACAAAATTAAAGCTGTTATATATAAAAGTAGGACAATCACCAATGGGAGTAAAAATGTGATTAATAATGGCATTAATAACCATAAAGTTATATCAATAGCAAGATAATCATCTAAAAATTAAAATATTATGTTGTATTTAAAATTTCCTTCGATAAAACAAAATTTTGCTTTAAATATACAATAAAACAATCAATTTGGTAAATTAATTTAAATCTAATGCTAAATGATGTTACCTATAATATCTTCTATAAAATTCCAAATGCCAGACAGTGCAGAATACATATTGATATTAAAAAAAAATTGTAAATACAATAAGAATAAATGATAAAATCGAAAACAATTTAAAATTTATGTTTAACACATTGTGAACCTCAAACACGAATGAAATTAATACATATTAACAATTTTAAACAGAGTTGTACATTATATAAGACGTGTATAATTCAATTTGTTTAATTACTGATTTTAATGAATTTAAATTCGAAATATATTTGAATACTGCGTATAGGTTACAAATTCTCCAAACTAATAAAATCATGTTTTGAACGCCCTCATGTAAAAAATTTATGAAACCTTATTAAACTTTTATATTAGTATGTATATTCAAAGATTTATTAAAAATATACTTGGTTATTTTTTAGATTAATAACTATTATTTTATAAATTTTAAAAATTTTTTAAATACTTTGTCTAAATTATTGTAAGGTACTATTGTTTAAAATAGTATTATTTTATAATAATTTTGTAACTATATTCAAATAAAATATAAATACAACTCATATAAATGTATATAAATATTACTAAAAAGGAACCGTATATAATAAATTGTAGGCATCTAATATTAAAAATGTATTTTATTCGTTTATAACCTCAAGAATAATTTTGTAAATATTTTATATTGAATAGTGAATACAAATATGTTAAACAAATAAAATAAAATAAGTAAAACAGCATGCAATGTTTAGTTCATCTTTAAATATCATGTAGACATGAAAATATAAACACCACATAATAGGTATCTTTTGTAGGATTATATCAACCTGTGGCTAGAAAAGTAGTTATTTAAGACATGCGCAATTTAGATCCAAGCTTATTGGTTCTTAATAAAATGTTCAGTAAAATGCTCCAGCTTATATGCACTTATAAGAATATGTATATATATATATATATATATACACGTAGGCATAAGCAAGGATAGGTAAGCATAAGTAAGCATATGTAAGTATATGCAATGTAAAATAATGTTTGCATAAGTATGCATATGCATGGATATATATATATATAAATATATCGTACTATTTTTTTTTTTATTTTTTTAATTCGTCGCTAAATGAAAGATAACAATTAAAATATAATCATAAATAAAAAATTTTAGTCAAAATTTTAATTACACTAATGTTTAAGTAAAAAATATAAAAACAAATACTGAATGTGTAGCTATATTATAGGGAAATAAATTAATAAATAATTACACTAGTAAATAGATTCACGTTCGATTTTACTTTTATTTTTGATAAAATAATATATAAAATGTATACATTTTTAAAATATCTATTCAAATACAAAAACCTGTAATAATAAATTGATGGCCTATAAATACAAAAATATTTTACAATTTTTCTTCGAGCAATCTACCGTTATTATTGATATTTGCTTGAACACCTTGTAGAAGAGTCATATTAAAATTACGTGCATTTCTAGAAGCCAATAAGCTTGTTTCTTTGCGCATGCTTAAAATGGATGTACTCTACTTTTTTTTTACTTATAGCGTTGAACACTCTTGATTGCGCATGTATTATACAGACCGTGCCTAAACTGAGTTGTAGTATAGGTTAGGGTAATCGAAAGTTGGCTATTCTTGCATTGCTTGCATTCCAAGCTGTAAGTTGCAAGTGAGCAGTGACTCGAAAATTATTTATGCAGTTCTAGTATGTGGGTTGTAACTGCTAGAGTCGGCGGGTCAGCGCGCGTGCGACAACCGTTCACTATAGAACTAAGGCAGGAACGAAAATCAAGTTTGCATCAGTAGAAGTTTTGTGATTGTCCGCAGCTCTGCAAGTTTAGAATGGAGTTACTCATATACATATATATAAAGTAAGTGTAAGTGGGAAAAATTTCTAAATCTGCATAATATAAAGGTTTAAAGAGGGCTTTAGTCGATACTGCGTCAATCTAAAAAGGTGTTTAGTTTAGATTCTAAAAATCTGGGAAGTTGTGGCTCAAATGCATCGAACAGTGTAAAAGTGTAACACAGCTGATAAAGAAAATAACATAACGGCAGGATTTAGAACGCCAGAAAAATATTTGAGTGTTAATTAACACTCGATAGTCGTATAGGAGTTATTTGAGTGGTGCATTGTGTGCGCTTTCTGGGCGCGTATGACAAGAGACGAGTGTACTGTTCCAGTTATATTCAGCAAACTTAAGTGGACAAAACAGATAAACAAATGAAGGTATGGTCATAATTATAGTACAAAATGTGGTTAAATAATTTCCAAGAATACATGTTGTCCGTAGATTTTAATTTGGATTTGATCCAAAATCGATAGCTTCGAATCATATTGATGCGCGCTTTTATATGTTTACTTAATATTTTTCTATACTACAATAATATAATTTTAACAATCCAGATGCTTCAATTATAATAAAATTTTACTGTAAAAGTTTCTTAATAATCAATTGTTGGCATTTATAGATGCTATTAATAAAAGTAGTTCTTAAATTGGTTAAAACATATTTTTTTATTTTAAATTTTGTAATAATTGTGTTACGTACCTTTTTAAGAAATTATTATTACCCAATGTTAAATGTATATTTTCAATCAAATCAACGATTTTACTAATCTTGACAAAATCATAATGATATAACCTACTTTACATATAAGACATAACATGTAATACCTTTATTTTAAAATGTAACTATATGAATTAGATTTTTTTTTAATCTTGAATTTTTTTTTATTTTAAACAGAACTATATATGTATAAATGTCTATAATTATGTATAATAATAATAATAATACTAAATTTCAGTTTGTACATTTATTTTGTCACGCAAACTTAATTTATTTTAATAAAGAAATTTTATTAAAAAAATAAAGAAAATCTAATTTAATATTTATTTAATAAATATATCTTTATATCAAAAATTAAGTTTTCGTTTCGAGATAAAATATACATAAATTTTGACTTTAATCAAAATAAAAAATAAATTTTGAATAATTAAATCTATTATTGTATTTTATTTAAAGGATATTAATTTAGATATTTTAAATTTTACCTATAGATCATGTCAGATGATGATGCTTTGGATTTTGTGGACACAGAGGACTCAGACGAAGACATTTATAATCCTCACAGTTTAAAAGGTCTAAGAACATTACGATCTCAAGCAAATTCTAACCAAGACTTGGATCAAAACAGTTCAATTGTTCGTCGTAGTACAAGAAATAAATCACAAACATATGATAATCTTAATACAAGTTGGATTTTTGGTAATAATGTCAAAATTTTATTTTTATTAATATAATAATTTGTTAATATAATATTACTTAATAATATGATATTTTTATTAAGTAATATCCATTGAAAATTTGTTCACACTTCATATTTAGTAATAATAGTTATGTCAAATTATTTATACTTAATATTGTTACTTTAAAAGTGAAAGTTTTAATTATTTCAAATAAGTGTTTATTTAATTGTTGGTTTTTAAAAACTAAATATTTTATCAAGTTTTATCAAATTTATCAATTGGTTTTTAAAAACTAGATATTTTATCATATTTTAACCTATAACTTTAAAACACTTATATTTATGAATTGTGTAATTTAATAATATTCTTTTTTTTTTTCAGGAACACAAACTTTGAAAGGATACCCAATGTATAAACAAAATGGTTCTTCTTCAGATAAAGAGATGGTCGACGATACACCTCCTCGGTCAAGTAGGCTTAGAAGAGGCATGCCAATAAGGTCTCGAGAAAATCATCCTCCAAACAAAACACCTTCAATACATATGAGAGATCGTAATAATCATAGCTCAAGTCGAGAGCTTAGGGTAAAACCTCATCGACTCCGAGAACGTTCTAATCGTAATCGGGAAATACATGAGAGATCTGATCGAGACCGAGGACTTCGCGAACGACCAGATCAAGTTCGTGAACGTCGTGAAAAACCAGAACGACATCGGGAGCTTAGAAGCAAACCACAACTGAGTGAAAAATCTGATTATGACCTTAGAGACAGAAATGATCATGATATTGATTTACGAGCTTTAAAGGAAAGGCAAGATAGAGATAGATTGGATAGAGATTTGAAAGATAGTAAATCTGATGTAAAAAATAATTCTGATGTAAAGACAGGAAATGAAGAAAAGGAATTAAGGTATATATAAAATTCTTTTCTTTTTTGTAATATATTTTTTAAAAACCCACCTTATGATTACATATGTTTTATACAGATCTAGAAAGTCGGATAGCCCTTGTAGATTACGGGAAGGACCAGTTACCAGATTAAGTAACAGCTATGCAGAAAAAGATGAAAAAATAAAGTCTGAACCAAATAGAGATGATGATGAGAATTCTCAAGAAAGCGAGAAAGTTGAAAATAATGATAATTCAGAAAATGATGAAAATGACGTTAGTACTTCAAATTAAATATATAACTACAACTGCATGCATTAAATAAATTTATAAAGTTTTTTATTCTATCTTTAGGGATATGAGGATATGTATACAAGAATTAAAAGAACCAGAAGAGCTTCACAAAGGCAGTTACAACAACGACAAATTGCTGGTAAGTTTTATATTTACTAAGAAAGGTGTCAGATATTGATACAGAATTTAATTTTTTTCTTTAATATTTTAATTGATATTTATATTTTATAATTAAAAAAGGAATACACTATTTTTAATCATAATTATATATTACAAGTGACTCTTTATTATACAATAATTAATTTGTGATAAATGCAAACTTACTATCATTACTTTATTTCTAATTTTTTAGTTTTTATTACAGATTAAAATTTGAAAAATACTAAAAATTGACGATTAAAAGTGCATGATTTTTTTAGTACTATAAATTTTTACAAACTAGTATTTGATGTAAAACTTATTAGATCAATATCTGGCATCAAAGATATACAAATATTAGATAAAAATATTTTTTAAATTAAAACATATATAATTATAAATGTGTATGAAAAACTTTTACATTCTTAACTGAATAGTTTATAATTAGAAATAATAAAAATTAAAAATTTAATAGTATTAAAACGAATGAGTTATCTTTATATCAGCTTCTTGTTTCAATCTATTTTCTTAAATATTTGATAACTCATAAATAATAGTTTATATTTATACATTGAATGATAATTTGTATAATAATCATAACATTAGCACATATTTAGTTTCAGATTTTTTTACCTACCAATTGATTTTTTAAATTTTGCACTTAATAATTTATCGAATGAAAGTCAGATAAAAAAGTATAGTTTCTTTTATATACATTGAAAAATAATTTTTAATATATATATTAAAAATGAAATCAGTATTAATGTTAAATAATTTAATTGGTGTTTCGCATGTATTAAAAAGTTTAAAGATAATATGGTTTAATGAAAAAATTCCTGATAAGAAATTTAAATATGACTTAAAAGTAATAATTATACAAATATAATAATAAATTGGAAAAAATAAGTTGGGGTAATTTAATAATAAATGAAACTTATAAATTAGTTAAAAATATAAATATTGTTTTTTAAATTGTAATATATTGATAAAAGATTTGATATATTATTAAAATTCATAAATCTGATTAAAAAAATTTAAATATAAAATTGATGTCCTTATCTCTTTGATGAATATATTATAGTATATATTTTGTAAATGATTTAGTTATGTGGTTTTATTACATATATTTATAACAAAAAACAACAGATAATAAAAATCATTTTTTTTTATTTTAAAGAACTTTTTGAAAATCAAAAAGTATTGTTTATTAGTATTTTATAAATTTTTAATATACTTAATTTATCAAGATTATAGTTCAACTTTAATAAATAATTAGTAAACGTTAAATTCTTCTAATTCGTTCTGTATATATATTAAAAATTTATAAATATATTTATAAATTGTATCCTTATATTCTTGTTAAATAATTTTATATTTTAAATATTATTAGAAGTTCATTGAATTTAAAAAAATGTCAAAAATATTATGAAAAGTATCATAAAATAAATAAATGGGTTCAAGGATAAATATTTTTATATCGTAAGAATTACGTGATAAAATATAAAAGTACGAAAATTTATGAATGTATAAGAAAAGGGATTTACAACACTAATATTAATAGTATGATGCATTGAGTAGAGGTATTAACAATAATAATATTAGTGTAATAGTAATACTATTCAAATTGTTAACAAATTAATCTTAATTGTATGGTAAATATAATAATCATGCCATCTTCAAGTTGCATATTTCACCGTCCATTTTCTAAAAAACGTATAAAGATAGACTTATTTACCGCTAATTATTAATAAATTTATATATTACTCAATGTTTACATGGTATATTTATTATATGTATGATTTTAATTTACAAGATTGTGTAATAATTTAAGAATTTATTGACTTTAATTCTGCAAAATTTTCTTTTTTTGATAAATTAAAATTATTATGAAATATTATAAAATTATAATGAATTATCAAAAATTATTATTTATATATATCATTATTGGGTAATAATTATTTAGTCATTCGTAGTACAAAGAAATTACTATACACTAGGTTACAAAAAATTATATTTGAATAATTTGTATAAATGAATTGTATACGGGAAAATCCATTATGATTTATCATATTAAACCAAAAATCGTCAAAATAAAAAGGAGATAAATTAGTATTGCCTTGAGTATATTAAA
The DNA here is from genome assembly GCA_030522565.1 of Ceratosolen corneri. NCBI lineage: Eukaryota > Metazoa > Arthropoda > Insecta > Hymenoptera > Agaonidae > Ceratosolen > Ceratosolen corneri. The sequence goes on from JAPYYT010000234.1 coordinate 25,373, forward strand.
ATATACTAAATTCGAATATGCATTGAACAATTATTATTATATAGATTTTGTTTGAAAATTCGTTATCGAAAATGATTTTGTATTTTTTTAAATATTACTACATGCAATTTAGAAATAAAAATTCTACATATGTGTAGTAGTTCTCATTGTATAGAAATGATTAATATAGCGAAAAACTGTACTTATTGAATTTAGTTAATGAAACAATTCTGTCAATAATGCTCAATACAAATTAAAATTTATTTAATGAATTATTTATGTTATTTTTAAATTTTAATTATAAAAATACATTAATAAGAAATTTCTATTTTTAAAACTCGTTTATTTAATAAAAATACATTGTTTAAAATTTTCATATTGTATTCATAATAAGTGAAGGAATCTCTTTTTATCTAGAATATAAGTATATTGAATGTAGCATCTTATTTTTATACTTATTTCGATTATTATTTCAATTTAGTTCTTGACACAGGTTCAATTTTATATTTTTATAATTTAATAATTTTTCATTTTTTACATTTTTACACCTTTTATAAAGCTATAATTTTTATATTTATTATATTATTATATTAACTTTATTTTACAAAACTATCACTTCTCAGGAGCTTTAGGATTTAACATTTATATTACTATTATATTGTTTTATAATTTTTTTCGTATTACTTCCTAAAATTGAATATATTTTATTCTTAATATATTAAATTTGTAGATATATTACTACATGAAGTTTATATTAAAAACATTATGACTATAATATTTTTAACTGAAATAGTACACATGCATATAACACTGTTTCATTATATACAAATTATTTCGAATATACATAGAGATATTAAGATTACTTATTTTTCAATTTTTATGTTTAAATATTTTAATATTTTCTAATAATTAAATAGATTCTTCAAACTTTTTATTTATTTATATTTTTCTATATTTCTATTAAGTAAGTAATTAATATTACATCAAATTAAAAATTTTATTAGATACATGCACTAGTAACAGTGTACAATATAATACAATATAAAACAATACATTATAGTGCACTTGTATGCATGTAACAGTATATATGATTTTGTTTAAGAATTTTTTATATTAAAATTTATTTTATTATTTTTGGTTGTTTTAATTCTTCATGAAAAATTTTTTATTAAAGCTGATTGTATTTGTTTTCGTTAATATTTATCAATCTTGCTATTTAAGTTTGTTATACTTTCACGAAACGATCGAATAATTTTGGTCTATGTATGCCTTTCCTATTCTTTTATTATCTTTCAGTTTATATTTAATTTCATGATTATTTTTATTTACTCAAATATGATATTAATGTAGCTTAGTTTAATTATAAAATCTGTAGTGGTTCAGATTTATTAATTAATTTTTTGATGTTTGTGCATTCAAACATATTAGTATTTTCTGTTTTAATTGTGGGTTTTGATTTTCGACGTTTTGATTTTATATTTTTATTATAAAAATTGCTCTTGCAATATTTTCACTTGTAAATTCGTTAATCTGTGCAACATTTATTGTTTCTGTTTTTATTATGTTTGAATGGTTTTTGGCACAAATTTTTAACGTTAATTTTTTACATTTTTTATATATTAAATTTATTATTAAGTTTTACGCAATGAAAAAATAATTAAAGATATTTTTAATAACACTTTATATTCATTAAAGTACCATTGATTACATTATGTTGATCAATTTGTATAATTTTTATTATAATAATTTCAAGTATATATTTGAAATAGGCTTTAACACATATTTTTAATTACAAATATAGTCGAACAATTTCAATATTTGTTCATAAACATTGACTATTATAATTTTTTTCCAAAAAAATTGAAATAGCTCCGTATAAAAGTAATATATGTGTATTAAATATTTTAATTATTATTTTACATTAAATATACAAACATATGTTATTAAATTGAAATTGGATTTTTATTAAAAATATGAGCAATATAATTTTTTACAATATTATTGTTGTTAATTAAAATCATTGTTTTATGTTATGAATACAAAGTTATGTTTTGAAATATGATCTCTAATATTGAAATTTAATTTGGTTGGAGTATTTATTATTTATTATTTTTGCATGTTAGAGGATAGTGATATGAGCGAATCATCTGATACACCTAGTCCACGTAAATATAGCTTACGTCAAAAGAAACCTACTGTAGACAGATTTCAGGCGAATGTAGAACCAGTTCGAAGATCAATTAGAGCTTTTAGAAGTGTTCTTAGTAATTCTATGAGAAGACGTAAACATAGAAGTAAAAGTTCTAATAGTAGTGATTCAACTGATTCTGAACCACAGCGTTACGACAAAAAGAAAAGTAAAAAATCCAGGTACGATTTTTATTTGATTAGAAAACTTAATATATATTCAATAAATAACTATGTTAATTAATATTTAAAATGGCTCTAATATTTAGACAATCGTCAATACCTCAAGGAGGCCCAACTGATAAAAAAGCAGATATTAATCCCGTTTCCGTAGATGCAAATATAACTTTCAGTGACGTTGGTGGTTTAGAATCACACATACATTGTCTTAAAGAAATGGTTGTTTTTCCAATGATGTATCCAGATGTTTTTGATCGATTTCACATAACACCTCCAAAAGGTGTACTATTTCATGGACCACCAGGTATGATCACTTAAAATTTGAACTCAATTTTAATCTTAATTTTGTTTATATTAACATAATCATTAATTATTTAGGTACTGGCAAAACCTTAATAGCTAGAGCATTAGCTAACGAATGTAGTCAAGGTAGTAAACAGGTAGCATTTTTTATGCGAAAAGGAGCGGATTGTTTATCTAAATGGGTTGGTGAATCTGAACGTCAACTAAGATTGTTATTTGAACAAGCACAGCAAATGAAACCTTCAATAATATTTTTTGATGAAATTGATGGTTTAGCGCCTGTTCGCAGTACGAAACAAGATCAAATTCATGCTAGTATTGTATCAACGCTTTTAGCATTAATGGATGGTCTAAGTGATAGAGGAGAGGTATTTTTTTAAAAAATATTAACAGGTACATATTAAATATATTTTATAATTACTATATCTAATATTTTTAATTCAAGGTGATTATAATTGGAGCAACAAATCGAATAGATGCGATAGATCCTGCGTTAAGAAGGCCAGGTCGTTTCGATCGCGAGCTATTTTTTCCTCTACCTGCTAAGAAGGAAAGATTAGACATTTTTAAAATTCACGTTAAAAAATGGAGTAATCCACCTGATGATCATTTATTACAATCGTTAGCCGATAAAGCTACTGGTTATTGTGGATCGGATTTAAAGGCACTGTGTACAGAAGCTGTAATTCAAGGTTTAAAACGAACGTATCCACAAATTTATCTGACTAATAATCGTTTATTGTTAAATCCTGAACGCGTTGAAGTGAAAAAAACAGATTTTATAAGAGCGAGTTCTCTTTTGGTCCCTTCATCTTATAGAGTAACTCCATGTGTTGGTAGAAGATTAACACCGTTTATAGAACCTCTTCTCGAATTGTCACTGCAAAAATTACTTATTACAATAAAAAAAATATTTCCTCAGGGTACTAATCACGCACTTGCAAAGTATGTAATAAAAAAATTAATTGCTGCTTTCATAATTTGTTTAATTTTTCAATTAATTAAATTGTTTTATTTAGATCAAAAGTATCAAAAGGTATATATCGTCCGCGACTTTTAATTGCTGGTGGTAGTATGGCTCGAAATCAAGGACCGCAATTAGCTAAAGCTATAATTTATCATATGGAACATCTTCCAGTACACACTTTAAATGTTAGTACACTTTTTGCAGAAAGTGCAAGATCTCCAGAAGAGACATGTGTGCAGGTCTGAATAACTTATATTTTTTTTTTATATTATTATTTTTATATCATTATTTTTATATCATTATTTAGTTTATTTATTATATTTTACAAAATTATAAGAATTAGAATTTTGTTTAAATATTGTTATTAAGTTGTTATTAAGAAATTTTAATTTCAATTAATATTTTATTATTCATTATTTGTGATAATCAATTAGAAATTAAATTTTATAGATAATTTGTTATTATTTTATTTTCTTTTTCTTTATCATGCACAGGTATTTAATGAAGCCACTAGAAATATACCGTCCATAATTTATATAGCAGCAGTTGACCAATGGTGGCCCTTAGTACCAGAAACAGTTAAAGCTGTTTTTCTTTGTTGTATTACATCATTGGTTCCATCCATACCTATTTTAATTCTTGCAACTAGTGAAGTTACTTATGAAGAATTACCAATTCAATTAAAAAATCTATTTAGTACACTTCGGGGAGAAGTACACTTGATTACTGGTACAATTGAAGAACAGAGAACAAAATTCTTTAGACCAGTTTTTACAGTACAAAGTTTACGACCACCTCAACTTCAAAAAAAGAATATTGAAATATTAGAAGAACTACCACTGGCTCCAGATCCTGAACCAAAGAAACTCACTCCAGAAGAAAAAAAAGTTTTGTTTGAAAAAGAAGAAATATCATTAAGAGAATTGAGAATATTTTTGAGAGAAATTTGTTCTAAACTTGCAAGGAATAGACAGTAAGTTATGAAATATCATGTGTATATAAAAAATAAAATAAAATGCAATGAGATATTATTTTCTTTGTAGGTTTTTTATGTTTACGAAACCTGTAGATACAGAAGAGGTTCCAGATTATAATGAAATTATTGCACAACCTATGGATCTTGAAACAATGATGACAAAAATCGATATGCATTGTTATTTATGCGCTCGAGATTTTTTAGACGATATTGATCTCATTTGTCGAAATGCTTTAGAATATAATCCAGATAGGTAAATATATTATAAATTTCAAAGTAAATGGATTTATTTATATAAAATGTAAATAATTGTTACAAATATATACACAAAATTATTATTTTGTTAACTATTTTACTTAATTTATCAGTTATACTTTTAATAGATTCAAACTCTAAATATAATTATATATATTGATTTATAAAAAATATTCTATAAATAATTGATGGAGTTTTATTCTACACTAGTATATGTTATTATTTAATTCAAATTCTTTATTTATTTTAAAGAGCACTGTATTTATTTGTTTATTCATTTTTCCTCCTTTTAAAGTAGATTACCAATCTTCACTTTTAATTTATAACATTTCTGATGTTTTATAAATTTACATTTAAATTCTGTGCTTCTACTTTTCTATTTATATTACATATAATATTGCTAACATTATACTTTCAAATTCAGTTTCATTTGTTTGAATTTTTTTAATTGTATATTAATTTATTCATATTTTGCTATTAAAATATATTTACGAAAAAGGTAAAACACTTCATTTATGCTAATCACATCATAATATGTTCGTACTGACGTTCATGTTGTGTTTTCATGTCAGCTTGCGTGATAGGCCCTCCCTTGGATTAATGAAGAGGTAGTTGAGTCTTTCCTGTTTATCCGTTGTTATTGTTGCTCAGTAGATATATAGTGGTCTTCAATTACGTTACATATTGTAATAAATTTTATATTTACCATAACATTTTTTTTATAAAATCTATAAATTAGGTGAATTTAAATAACCAACAAATAAATTTATTGAAGACCACTTTCATTAGTGTCAGTTGCTTGTCGATAGTGTATTGTTTTTTAATTTTAGAAGTTTGTGTTTATGAGAATTTTGCTTTTACAGAGATGCAGCAGATAAACTAATCAGACATCGAGCTTGTTCACTTCGTGACAATGCTTATGCTTTAATTAAAGCTGAACTGGATTCAGATTTTGAAGATAAATGTAGGGAAATATCGAAAAATCGTAAAATTCAACTTAACTTTATACATAAAAAAAAAGAGAGTCCCAAAAATGATTATGGACATCTTGGAGAAAAAGTGGATAAGAGAGAAAATAATACAGGTAGTACTATAGTGATAAATGGAAAGAAATTTTCTAGCTCAAGAAAGCGCAAAATTCCAGCTTGGGCACGTGGTTATGTTAAAAAAGTTCATAAGAAGAAGAAAATTTCCTTCGAAGATAGTACAAATAGTGAAATCTGTGAAAGCAAAACAGTCATTACCTCTGAAACATCTGGTCAAGGTATTGATCTAGAAAAATTCCAAGAATTTGAATCAGAAGCCCATAGTGTTCTCAATGGTCATGTGTCTATATTTGATAATACAGATACTGAAAATGAATCACAAAATGAATTGATAAGAAATGCACATACAAATCTCATTGATGTCAACATTGATAAACCCATATCTGAAAAGAAAAACTGTACTAAATTGGAAAATGTTGATACAACACTTGAAAACAATGATAAATTACCACAAAATAACAGCTCATATACACTATCGACAAATGAAAGCCTCAATGTTGATGATCTTTCGTTTGCTTTTGATAGTGATTCTAGTCTAATAAATGATCCTGAAGAAAGTGACAAAGTATTAATTGATAAAACCGAACTGGAAAATATATTCATGTACACAGTTAAAGCCACCAATAAATTTCCCATTGAATTGCTTTGCGATACTTATGTACAGTTAAGCAGACGTGTTAGTCAGTATAGTCGAACTTATGATAGAAAAGAATTGCCAAAGGTAAATAAAATATTAAGAGAGTATACTTATAGATTTGTAATTTTGTATATATTTTTTGCACTTTTTTTTTTTAAATTGTATTTTGTTAAAATTATAATGACATATTATTTGTTGCAGGATTTGTTACAAGATGTAAAACAATTTGAACAATATAATACTATAGAAAATGAAAGGTTCATTAACGATTAACAAAATGAATACTTCATAGATCATTTTTATGAATCCTTAGGAAAATGTAACAAATTTATTCTGTCATACTTAATTGCTGAAATTATCTACTAGCATTCATGGAAAAATCTGACAATTATTACGACTACCAAATTTTCTATGAAAATTTAAAGTCGTTTGAAATGCGAGGATCATTATTTAACGAAGTTTGTTGCATCAATTTTAGACGTGATACGTATATTTAAGAAATAGGTGATGGGTTTTCGTCTATCAGTTATTAACAGAAGTCAAGTAAATTGAGAACTTACTGTGTTACATGCAAAAGCTTATTATATGAGAATTAATTTGCATTTGTGGTCCTATTAAAATTAGATAAAATTCATTGATATCTGTGTGCTGAAATTATATTTTTAATTTTTTTTTTATTTACAATAATTAATAAATTTGTAAAAAAGGACCTCTTATAAGTTACCTTGCTGCAACATTAAAATTAAATTACCAGCTTTAGAAAAAATAATTGCCTCTACAAAGACTATACCAATGAAAGTTAAATTAACATATATTTTCAAGATAGTTAAGAATAGCATTAATATTGTTAAATGAATATGGATAATCAAGCAGCTGCATCTTAGTTTCACTGTGTACTTAAAGTTAATTCGACATAACTATCAATCTATGTCTTATATTACCAGCATTAATCTTATAATAGTAATTTTAATTACATATTTAATAGATAATTTTATTTTAATGTTCATGAACTTTCATATTCAAAACGTTAAATATTTTAAAAAATTTTCAATTAACATTCCTTTTTTAAATTAAAATAGTAATTTATTTTATTCAAACTTTATTTTTTTAAATATTTATATTTATGCAATTTGTTACGATAAAAGGTATAATGCTCATTAATGTTATCTGTTACTAATTAACATTTGTCAGAAAAACACCAATTACAGTGATAAACACATCAGGTATGTGGTAAAAATAAAAATACATATAAATTGTTCATTGATAATTTTTTGTTAAAAATTTGACACTTTGTATTTACCAAAGTAATTTATATCATAAGTAATACAAATTTGGTATAGATAAAATTATAAACTTGATTAATATAGATCATGAATATTTTAATTTATATAATTATTAATAATCAATATTATTTTATGATTAATGTAGCAAGTTTCTTCTTTCATTTTTACAATAATAAAAACGTAATTTTCTCACTGTAAATTAATTTATAATTAGTTCAAGCAGGCTTTTGAAAATTATAGCAAAACTATTTAGTAAGATAAGATAGAGCAGTGACATTGAAAGTTGTGTACATAGATTTTATACTCGATCATTGAAAAAAAATACAGATTATTTAAATTTGTTTTGCGACTTCGTTAATGTCGATTTATATATTATACACTACCTCGTTATGCACTTTTATTATCATCGTATAAACGTGCCGAGATAAATAAATTAAAGAAAATTATAATAGGCCGATATAATTTGTCAGTTAAAGAAAAGTAAATGTCGTATTTTTTAAAATCTTTTTATTGCATAAGTTAATTGTAAAGAATAGCTAAAAATGTCAAACAAAAGTACCATATTCGCCTGCCAAAGAGATTATAAAACGATATTTTTTGTATCGTAAATTTTTTCTACTGAATTATAATCGGATTAGTTAATAACAGTTGTAAATTATGTAGTTAGTTTGGGAGAAATGAATTTACAAGATTCGGTCAAATTTTGAAAAAATTTATTTCTTCTGTTAGACATTTATAGAAGGTTTATTTTTTAATATTAGCCCTTGAATTATTGTTATAAAATGTGAATAAGATGACAAATTCATTTTTTATAAGAAAATAGCATTCCTAACCGAGAGTTTATTTATATTTTGAATTTTAGTAAATTACTAAAAACAATTAACACTTAATATCAAATCATTCGTATCAGTTATAACGTACCAGCAATAAACCTTCATGCTTTTTAATACAATATTAATTCTTTCATATTATATTTTAATTGAAAACTTATGATTTTATAATGTTTTAGAAATAGAATTAAGGAAACAAACACACGTAACATTCCACAGTTTGTAAGGTAATTGATGACAGCATAATCGAAATAATCGAAAAAATTAGAATTTTGTAATTCCAAAACGTATCCACTGCCGAATCTTATTGAGAATAAATAATTGTCAATATAAATTTGAAAGCGGTATATTTATTCGTGGCGTTAAATTTTTTCTTTTCTTTTTTTATTTTTTATCATTTATTTTGCAATAAAAATTCAGTATTATTTATTATGTATGAATCATCAAAATTAACATCAATTAGAAAGGCTTAATTTGGAAGGATCAATGGTTTCATATTGGTTTGTTGTACTAAGTTAATAATATTAAAAAATTTTTAGTTTATAACTAAATTATAACAAATATACTTGATTCAAAAATTATTAAGTTAATTATTTCAATAAATAATAGTTTCAAGCATTTATGTAATATAATAAATGAATGAGTAAATTTGATATGATTAAATAAATGACCGGGTAAAAATATGAATAAGAAAATGAAAGAGGAAAAATATTTCTTATTTATTTTAACATGTACTTACATTTTATTGTTATGAATTGTCAGATAATAAATTGAAATTTCATAAGCATTGTTTGAATATTTTCTTTTGATCTGTTTTCAAAAGATATATCAAATTATAATTTAACAATATACCATGTACTAACACTTTTTTAACGTATACATTAATTATAATAAATAAATTAAAAATCAATTGTAGCAAAATCTTTTTTATAACTTGGAATTTTTTAAATTGAATATTTTTTTTAAATATCAAATATATTTGTTACCAAAACATTGTAGAAAAAATATAATCTAAATAATATTGAATTATCTAAGTAAATGAAGTTGTACATATTAATGTGCCAAATGAATATTTTTTTGTTATTATTTATATAATCCTTACCTTTCAGTTTTTTATTGTTAGATTTTCTTACAAGATTTCAGTATATTAAATTAGATATTATAGTTATTTCATCGTTTACATTCATTTTCATATATTTATATTTTAATTTGTTACTTTTTTATATTTTTTCTAATACTATTTTACTTATCTTATTTCCATCTTATTTTCTTTTATTTTTCATTTTTTGTTAAGTGCTTTCATGCTTTGCACTGCTTCGTATTATGACAAAACACAACTATTCTACATGAATTCAACATTTATACAATTAGCACTACAATATTCTTGTATTTTGGTATGTTAGCATTATAAATGATTGTTTCATTATATTTTGTTTCCTTTTTTTTTCAATTATTTAGATTGACATTATAGTAATATTTTATATTTTTTTATATATATTGTTAACTCATATATTCATAATCTTCATTCATGTTTTTTTTATATTTTCCCTTATTCTCCTCTTATTTCATACAATCATTGACAAAAATTTTGCATCTTGCCTTTTCTTCATATTTTCTACTCTTAAATACTTTTATTTTCATTTTCAATATTTTGTTTTCTTGTAATGTAATTATTTTATTCAATCCTTACGTCTATTTTGTGTATTTTCTTTTGTTTAAATATTTTTCTTTCTTTTAATTCGATATGTATACATTAGCTCTATATGTCAACTACAGTTGTATTGAATTCAATTCTTATTTAGTTTTTTAAAATTCTTTCAAATGTTTCAAGTACTTTTAATATTTATTAGTGCTTTTATTTTTGCATCTTTTATGGAATAATCGGTTTTTCTATTTTTTGTTGAATGTAATTGAAGTATTCTATTTTTCCATTCTTAACCTATACCTTAACGTCCTAAATTACTAACATTTTTTTATAGTTTTTAAAAAATACGAATTAAATAAATTGCTTGACAATATATAAAACCATTAATTATCATTTAAATTTTATCTTTATTATATTTGTTTAATAATAATAGATAAAATGATGTAATTTTTAATATGTTTATGTTGTTTTAATTCAATAATTATATAAGCAGAAATATGTGTTAAAATATAAATGTTTTCGGCAATTATATTAATTACTTTTTATTGTTCTTGTATATATTAATATATGTTGCTCCAAAAATATCGATAAAGCGGCCAGTCCTTTCGAATTGATTATCTTATTTCTCAGGCTGATACTAAAATGTGCGCAGTTCGCATAGTTTTCCGCAAGGGGTATAAAATGTTTCGCCAATATGAATTGTGATTGTAAGATTTTATTCATATCGGCGATATACTTTTAAATCATTGTATTATGTATAGATGCAAATAAAATAATGATATTGCATTCCTTTATAATTTATATTTATTTATTACCTGCATAACAAGTATGTATATATTTTATGATTATTACATATAGCACTATGCACTTTGCCTTATTTCTCAGTCCTTATAATTTATCCAATAGAATTGAACAAATGTGTAAAATGTAAAAAATTGTGAAGATGTTTAATTAAGGAATATTATAAATAATATTATTTATTAAACATTTTGCATTCTATTAAAAAATATATTTATATATTTATATTGCACTTACAATTATTATAAACTGACATTCCATACTGATTTGCTGTTATATTATTGTATCATCGACGATTCTTTGAAAACAATTAAAATGATAAATACCTAATATAATATTGTAATTAAAGTACTAATAACATTGTTTGTCAGAGTCCAATATTTTATAAGTGAGATTATACTTCTAATAAATAAATATAATAAAAATTAAAAAACCTAAAGAATATTATATTTATAAATCTTCTTTTGATTGTTAATTAAACGTATTTTTGCCGATAACGAATTGTATCTGAAATAAATACAAAAATTACATAAATATCGGGTTATTATTTTATAATAGACGCATTTTATTGCTGCCGTCATTTTCTTAAAAATATTTTGCTACTATTCAATTTCACATTTTAATAATTATTTAAACAAAAATCACTTATAAAAATTTAATTGAATTTCTTCATGTGGAATGATAATTGGAACATATATATAAATACACGTTTTTCAAATTCTTATATTAATCGAGATTTTTTTTTATTTTTTATTTTTTTCTTTTATTTTGATTGTAATTTCTACAATAACTTCACAAACATCAATAAAATATTCTTATTTTTAATGTTATACATTTTTCATTATGATCAGAATTTTTGTAATATAACATAAGTTTAAGTGTAATTATAAGCACTTTAAAGCATATTTCCGTCATTCTTCTACTACATAATGCAAATTATAAAATACAAGTATGTTTGTCAATAAAATGTGAGTGTAGGTACTAAAAAAATTAAAAATTTGAAAGAATTATACTAACCTGTAAGAATATAAAATTGTACGTTTTTTTTATTACATTAATATATATAATAAATATAATTTATATTTACAGACACCTAGTCTAATTAATTCTAATTAATAATAAAAATTCCAACTAATAAATAATTAAATTCTAATGAGGATTTATAAAACCAATTTTTAATTAATTATATTGTAATATATATATATATATATATATATTTTTTTTTTTCGGGAATTAAACTCGAGAAAACACTCTCCCAGATGGAGGGAGGGAGAGGCGGATAGTGGAGAAAGAGAGATAGCAGGGTAGAATGAAACAGAGGCAAATTGGCGTGGGTAAT